>JAOVYW010008907.1:13970-35287 GCA_025775045.1 Hiodon tergisus
TTGATAGGTTTGATAGGTTTGATAGGTTTGATAGGTTTGATAGTTTTAAGGCCATTTTTTGGATAGGTTTGATAGATTGATAGGTTTAAGGCCATTTATTTATTTTTTGGTTGGTTTGTATTAGTTTTAGTCAATACGTGTGGGTCTGGCACACCCCTTTGTACAGTGTTGCTCTGTGTGATCACTTGCCATCCTAACAGGGCCAGTTATAGCATTACTCATTCAGCATTCCTCAATGGGGAGCATTGTGGCATTGTTAATAAGATTTAGTTTTTTGCAACACGTTTTGCAGCAGACTACCTGGCCCACATAGCTTGGCAGTAAAAACATAGCAAAAGAACCCTCCAACCAGCCTTAATAATCAAGATTTCCACTATCATTAGATATCGTTAGACAATGTTTAATAAAACACAACTTTAGATAGGACACAACCTTAGTAAGTGCTTGCAGGTGTCTCTGTGAATCCTGATTCACTTCAGTTGCCTTCGTCAAACAGCTCAAATGATTGAATCCCTTATGCTTCATGGCAAATTATAGCGAAAAGCACTCATAGCATTACGTTTATTTGTTTTTTTCCCCCAGCTGCGGGCTACCTGCATTTTCTGGAAGAACGTCAACAAAACTGACATAAATGCGATCTGATCAGCTAATGTAACTCATGTGCCGGGTCTCGTAGTCTATGGAATACACAATCCATTCTCTAAGTCACAGCGCAGGTCCTAATCCCCAGTGAAGCAGTCCCGACTACTCCAGATCAATATCTGATTGGAAGATTTGACTGTTACTCTGACAATACAGTTTAATTAGGAGAACTAAGCCTAACATGAAGAGTTTTTTGAAAAGTCACCTTTTATCCAAAGGTTTGGCGTGTACATTACATCGTTCAGCCAGTTTCATAGTACCACACTTGGGGAGGTTGCTAAAATATCTCTTCCTTTTCCCGTTCGATAGAGCAACGTTTGGTGTCTTTGTGAGCATTCTTGGGCATTTTACGTAACCCTTTTCCGCTCAAATTAACCGTAGCAGGGCCATTTGTGATAAGCACTTGTGAATGACCGAGGTGAGCATTTCTTACTGCTGGAAGGCCCGTGGCGGGGCCTCAGAGTTCTTCTACCGGGAAACATGGGGCGTCCTATGTAATGAGGCGAAGATTCGGAAAACAATCGGATAGTAAATAAATGTTTGTTTTACTTTTGCCAGAACTTAGATAACAGGCATGTAAAGAGCTCAAGATTTGAACGCTTTGCTATCATGTAGGTTTTTTTTTTGTTTTTTTTGAAGATAAGGTTACCTCATGGCACCAGAGCACGTGTTCAGGTAAGTGACGGTATTATAGCGATTTAGAGATTTCATGTTCTGCAAGTAGCAAATCAGCAAAACGCTCAGACTTGAATTCATACTTCATGTAGCGTTTATTGTCTGACAAAGCTTCTCCCTAGAGAAATTGCAAAATAATCTTTGTTCAGGATTTCTGTTATGATTTCTACAAAGCCATCGTCAGCCAAGCAGGACTAGGGGTAAATGAAAACAGACACCAGAGTTATATTTTTAAATTACCTTATGAGGGTAGAAAAAAAAACAAAAAAACACACCAGGTTTGATCCTTAGCTCATGTAAATGATAAACGTCTTAAGAACAGCACAATATTGTTTTCTTGGAAAATTTCAAAGCCCCCAGGATATTGAAGCTTATTGTGAATCGCAGTTGTACAAGTGAGTTTGACACACATTCCGTTCAAAATTTTTGCCAAAGAAGCAAACCAAAAAATATACTTTATCCTAATACTAAAGTCTATTTAATAAAATACTGATATTATATATTGAGATAATATCAAAATTATTGTGGACACCTGCCGCGACATAAAATTTTTGGTAATGATTTAAGAAAAATCTTTAATTTAACTTCACCCATGCACCTCCAACACTGACTAAGGTCACGAGGGAAGTCCGTTTCATCACAGTTTCTCTTTAGTGATTCACTTTTGATGGAGTAATGCAATTTGTTACAAAAGAAAATATCTCAACTCGTGCGTGCAGTGATGCTGGATTTAATTGAATCAAAGGGGGTTATGTGTGATCAGAATTAGTTCCTCCCCGCCCCGCCCCACCTCAATTTAAAGATTCAGAAACTAATCTAATGATTTATCTGATTCAATAATCTACTGAGATTATGTAAATTATGTTTTTGATGGTATGATTAGAAAGTTTGATAATAAAGTTGTCGACTGAAGCGTTAATTAAAAGTACAGTAAGTGCTCAGAGCGACTTCATTTTATAATAATTTATAATAATAATAATAATTTTTTTTTCTTTCTTTCTACTTTTTATAGGTATCTAGCTTGTTACCATTTTGGCTATGCTCTGCTTATAGCTAGAACACGCCACAGTATATTTTCCTCAATTTCGTCAGTCTTCACATTATATTTCACCTACAGTTTCATTCTAACAATCGTAATGAGTATGTGTTCTAGGAGATAACATCCCTGCAATCTCATTGGTTAATAGCGAGTGCATAAACCGTGAGTTTGCGAACATTCGTCAGGGACCCCCTGGAGGCTGGAGACCCCGTTAATCCAGCCAGAGTTTAACTCCCATTTGCACTGTGTACCGTGAGGGAATAGATAGAGGACAGTCTCAAAGTAGCAAACAAAAGGCATCTCTGACCGTATATATGGAATGCCTTTCTTTTCTCCGAAAAGGGGTGCTATTTTAATCATAATGGCAAAGCCTCTGCAAACGTCCGCCATATGCATGTGCCAGCAGCATTTGCAGACGTCCCTCTGGTTAGTTAGAGGTCGTTCCCATGGATTTGCGTAGGCACGAACAGTGATTTTCTGGGGAAGGGAATGAGCCAACCGGCACCGTAAGGAGGAAATTCTTTGCCCGGGGCAGGTCTCTGTGTGGCACAGCAATTTCCTGTTCACCTCACTTGGATCGCCTCACTTGGATGCATGATTGTAGGCCTTGTAGGGGCCTTGTTGACATGCAGAGGGCGGGTTTTACGTCTCCGCACCTGTAGCCTCAGCGATAACAAGCTCCTTCCGCAGTCCCCTTCTTCAGCAATGCATCCAGAGAGAAAGTCTTTGCTTTATCAGCCAATGTAACGTTCACGTGCTCGCTTGAGATGACCTGGCGTGCCCGCGTCAATCTTCCGTAGATAACCGCCTTTGGTATGACTTAAGTGAAAGGGGGGCTGTATCTGGCTCTCGAATGAAAAAATAATAATGACCGCCGCTAGAGATGGAGAGGCAATGACCATTGTGAGGCGGGTTATTTTAGTGCATGCCTCATACCTTTATGACTCTTGTAGGCATGTTTTCACTTTTCAGTAAGGAATGTGCTGATGGGACCCGATCAAAAATAACAATCAAATTCCTCTCATCTAGTGAGAAAGAGGGAATGCAATTAGCACATATTAGAGAGACTGGAGACTGCTTGTCAGAGGAGAAGTGTAATCTTTGGGGTGGGGGGGGGGTTCGATCCTGGCCTACTGGCGGCTTACTTCAGAGGCTTTACCAGCAGTGCCTGCCTCACAGACAGATAACGCAGAGCGCGCCGCGGTGGCTGTCCATTATCCAGCTTTTCGGGAAACTAGACCCATCAATGTTGCTGTGAGCGCCAAAGCCTGCAATTAGCCTGCGGACTTGTTCACATGACACGTGTTTATCCGGGCCGATTTCTTTAACCCACCCTTTGTATTTTTGTCTGACAAAGTCTCCCCTTTTAACCCTTGAAAAAGCAAGTGAGCTTCCACTGCAGTCAACCGATTAAAAATGATGTCAATTATACCCTAATCACTTGTAAAATCTATGCAATATGTTTAATTAAAAAAGGCCCCCTCCATTTGTCACTTAAATTTATATCTGTAATTTAATTGCATAATATATTCCAGATTTCTGGTCTTAAATTCCCTTAACCGCAGTAAACATTAAAAGAAGAAATTTCGAATTTTACTATAATTAGCATCATGCTGAGTTAGAGTTGTCTTTAATTTAACATTTTTTTTATTTAGTGAAGGTCCCCCCCAGTCTCAGTGCTGTCGATTACAGCTACAGAAACAAAAAACAGAAGTAAGAGAAATTCTGAAAATAATGACGCTGTCTTACGTTAAACCTTGCGTCCGATTTTTTTTGCCATTCAAATACAGTGACTTGGACCTTAAACCCAAAAACACTGATTTTTCAGCTTTGCTTGGGAATGTGTACAATACTGAGCATTTTACTGGTGGTCTTTTGTGGGAGGCTTCATTCCCATTGAAAACTTCTCACTGCCAAACGACTTGTTTCATCAAGCTCTGCCTTCCTAAGTTACATGTTACGTGTAAGAGTATTGGAGGAGATATCATTTAAATGTTACAAGTAGCCTTGCAAAAATGCGTAGACTTCAGTCGTGGCGGGAATGTTTTTCCATGGTGCTTTACCGCTCTGGTTCATTTCCATATTCCTATTGGTTATCGATTTTTGGCCTAATTGGCATATTAAGTGCATATACTGTAAATTGGCTTACTGCCACCATATTTTTTTCAGGTAGCAAATTTCTTTTGATTGCTTTTATGGTCTTGGGGAAGACGCAATTTAAGCAAAAAAAAAAAATTAAATGGTGCAAAATCCATCATAACTTTATGGGTCCCTGAGTGTAGAATTCTTAAAACGGGTTAATAAACCTATGCTTTTTCCACTATGCATTTTGGGATGCTTGGCCCTCTTAATATATGATTTAGGGGTACGGATTAAGTGGGATGTCGTTACGCTTTCCGAGAAAAAAAAGACTTAGCAAAATATTGTATACAAGCATGAACTCCACAATCTAACAGGGTTTCCCCATATGTATGCCTACATTAAGTAATGAATGACACTGTCGAATTTGTTCCAGATGCTGACAAGGTTCAGCATAAACAAGTGGGTTTTCATTAGGCGACGGAAGATAGGCAGCTACTGAAAGTCTGGGAGATCATTCCACCATTGAGGAGCCAGGGTCCAGAAGAGACGAGGTCATGTTAGGGGGTGTTAAGAAGACCAGTGGCTGCGGACCGAAGTGGTGTGTGTGTGTGTGTGTGTGAAGCACATGATCCGATTAGTGACTGAAAGTAAAGAGGAGCCAAACCCGTTTTCCCCTTGGAATGTCGGCACCTGGTGAGTTTTAAACCTGGTGCAGGCTACTACTGAGACACTGGAGTATCTGGGAAGGCTAAAGGCTAAAGACCGATCGGGCCACTGCGTTCTGGACAAGTTGTAAGGGATATGTAGCACAAGCAGGGAAGGCCGGGCGAATAGGGAGTTTAAGTGGTCCAGATGTCAAGTATGACCCTTGAGCTTGAGTCGTCTTTGTGTCAAGGAATGGACAAATCTTCCTGAGGCTGTGCAAGAATAGTCTACAGGACGAAACGAGGAACGATGTGGTTGGAAAACGAGGGACGAGGCCGCCACAGACACTCGTCACCGTGCACGGCGAGGATGTGGTCGTTCCATCAGTGCTGACTGAGGACTGAGTGCGGTGAGGTCTTGCCCGTGTTATGCTCTGACGGCATGAAAAGAAAACGGTGGCTTGTTGCTAATTTGGCAAGAGGCAGCCGCGAAAGGCTGTGTGGGCCTGTCAATAAGTGCGAGCTACTGCCGCTGCCTCCCATTGTTTTTGGTACCTGATCACTCTGGATGATCCAGGCGAGTAAGGGTTCAACATAATGTTTATTTAGTCTAATGTTCTCACATCTGTGTAATGTCGGAAACTCAAGTCCTTTTCTCTTTTTTTTTGCAATGTCCAGTGTATACACAGCAAGCCCGTGTTTGTGTAACTCCTTAGTTCCTTATTATTGCAGAGTGGGAATGTTTGCACATTTAATTTGATACATCCCGCTCGCAAATATGAGGCTTTTAATAGCTGCTACAAGTGGTTGAGTAACAGCTCAGTGCTTTCTTTAATGAAAGTGTAGCCGCCATTTGTGTGTGTGTGTGTGTGTGCGTGTGTGCGTGCGTGTGTTTATTTTTTTGGGTTTTTTCCACATAGTTTTCCATTTGACGTTTTGTATAGAAAAATTTTATATTTCCTATTCCACAAAGCCGATGTTTTGGTGTTTAAAAATAAATAATAAGCAGAAGTGTCCCAGACCAAGTGCATTAGACACTTGCAATTGTTAGCACAAACTTGTGTTTATTTACAGAGAAAAGCATCAAAGTTGAAATGAAATGAAAATAATCGCCCGTGTAAAAATATGTGGATTCTAGGGGCATTCATTGAATTCTTACTGGTCTAAGCTAAAAAAAGAGTCATTACTTTTGGAAGCCGTTGCCCACTTTGTATTAATAACATCTGTATTAAAAAGAATCCCGCTGCTCGGGTCATATAGTGAACATGCAGTTTTATGCATGAGATCTTAACCATAACTGAGATTCTTGAACACAATTTTTTGACAGGTCAACAATGTGATCATCTGTTTGGTTGCTTCTATAAATACAGATGTGAGGTCCTGAAGACAAGAAGAATGGAATTTATTTTTCTCATGCTTCCTTGTTTTACTGATACATACAGGGTTGGGATTCTGAAATGGTTTCAGATGCCTGGACCTTATTTGACACCTAAAACAAAGAGGTGTAAAAATAGAGTGGTATGCTTAACAGTAATGACACATGACATAATCACTAAATATTTGTACATTTTAATACACATTTAAAGCAATTACACTTGATACCCATCAGTCTGCTGCATAATGTCCAACACCCATTAAGTCTGCAAATCATTTGATGGTTGGATTTAGAGGGAGTCTGTGCAAAAGTAAATACTGGATGAACAGCAGAAACATATGCCCTGAACCGTCTCTCGCTTTTGTAAACGTGGGCATTACCTCACCCTCAATTAGCAAAAGCTGGATGGAAAAATGCATGGCCAGGTTACAGAAGAGAGAGAAGACTGAAGCCTCTATGCCCCTTTGGTCTGTCTAAACGCACCTGAAACATGTTGCTGCAGCATCGTGTATGTGCGTGAACCGGCGAGCTCTTCATTTAACGTTCCTGTACTTTTGGGTAGATGTTTTGGGAGGACTGAAGGGAAAAGAAGATGCTGGAGAAACCTCATGCTTACCAGGTTTCCACACAGAACCTTTCCTTCCAAGCTTCTACGCACAAAGAGCGTGAGCATCTTTTACAATAAAAACATCTAATAATATCCTATATTACAAACCGATCTGTTAAAAAACATACAGAGACAAAACCGTATGACATATCACCCTTAAGTCAGCAGTGCTCTCCAAATCCATTTTGAGTCTCATTGCGATGCAGTCACTTGCATAAATGGTCCAGTCGAACATCCGTGACTGTGTTTCTATTAGTTATCCGACTCAGTCTGATCTATGAAGATGGAAGTACTTGGTTATAATCCCATTCCTTTCTCACTTTCGTGGGCATGATCATTAGGACTTCCCTCTTTTTCCCCATTTGTGTAGAGCTGGACCACTGAACACTGAAGCTGCCTCACATGAAACAGATTTTGTGCTTCCTTGCAGAGGTCTCTGATCTCTGATGTACTCTAAAGAACACAACTTGTGAACAACTGTGAGAAGGCAATGATTCTTTGAAAACTATACAAATTTTACACATTTTAAGAATCTGAACAAAAAGCGGGGCTTGGTGAGAATTTCAGTAGATACATTGAGAACCTTCAAACGAGTGTGTCATGCTTACTGGATTGCTGCTATCCATCTGTCTTCAGTGAAATCCAACTGGGAATTGTGAATTACCAAAAAAAAAATTCCTTAAACAAAACAATGCACCAGTTTTAAAATGCATGCTTTATTAGTCAATTTCTCACCCTTCTGGACCACCACCACAGCCAATGTCAGAAATCGGTATAAGGGAAAGGCAAACACTAATAGCAAGTCCGTGTTTGCTGTTGAAGCTAGGACGCTAAGTCTTGCACAACGCAGAGGAAGCATCTGATCCCATCTACTTTCCGACTTTCTGACTTGCGCCAAGCAAGGCATGATGGACGCACTGTTGGTCAGAACATTCGCAGATGCTATTGCAGTTCTACTTTGGTTTCAGTTAATCTAGGTTTAGCAACTGCGTCTTCACAGATCGATTTAAATGTACCTAGAACATTTTTTCTCCAAGTCTTGCCACGCAGTTTGTAACAACATTTAACCACAATCAAGTAATTGCAGATATCTTTTGTATTTTATTGTTGTCATTGTTTCGTATAATTTTTCATCAATGCAACTTAGCTTCAGCAAAATGCACTATGTATCCTGTGTGCAATTATGAATGTTTGTAATTGTATGCGGTCCTAATCAAATAAATGAAAAACAAAAACAATCAGTCTACGCACTTCAAAGGGCTGTTTGTGCATAGGAAGGGGTTTGTCTATTATTTGTCGCTCTAAAGGATTACCAGGAACTTAGCGACGTTTCCAATCAGAAATCATGTGGCGTAGCCTTTGAAATGTGTCTTCCGCCATATCAAAAACAGCAGTTTGTCATGTCGCAGACGCATGGCTTCTTAAAGGGAAACAAACAGCTGTGACTGGTTATTATTTACCCGCACCTTTACTAGTTTAGGCCAACACTTCTAACAATTTCCGCTGGCTCCACCATAACTTGCCATGAAATATTTTTCCACAACAGCTCAGCCACGCCTCTGTGGACCTGTGTTAGTGCATAATGGTACGAGCTCCAAAAGTGAGCCCCTGATGTTCCTTAGTGGCTTGTTTCTGGGCTGGCCAACCGTTCCACCGCGATGACAGCTTTTAACCAGACCACATCACACACGTTCACGCTCACATGCACACAAATAATGACACCATGCAGAATGAGGCTATTTTTTACAATTACGCCGGTTTTTTTTAACTAAATGATGATTCGCCTACTTTTATCCAACCAGAACATAAACATTGTACTTATGATTGTTTTGGTTTGGTTCAAACTGCTATGAATTTCCCTGCTAACTCACACAGATTCCAGATGTAAGGAACAGCCAAATTAACTCCTCCAGAAATGGTAAATCAATGGACATGAGTTTGATTCCCATTTTCCAAAGCTGTTTCTCGGCTTTAACACTCAGCGTTGTTGACTGCATGTCAGAATGAGATCAAACCAGAGAGACAAGAACCTGCCCCTAAAGAAATATTCTATTTATGTAGTACTGTTCATAACACAAAAGTGCTTCACAGCGGAAGTAAATTGGAGAAGAGAATATAACACTACATGTCACATCAGGTTATAAAACAGTAGAAACGAGTAGTAAATAAGTAGAAAAATAAACAAACAAAATGGAAAGAATTTGCATCAAATGCATAAAAACCATCACAGAACATCATCCATTCATACATTTAGTCTACTTTTAATACTTTGCTGCGACATATTTTTAAATTCAAACGTGAATGATGAGCAGCTTAAAACAAAACGCTACTCCAAAAACTGTGTCCTTTAAAAAAAAGAAGAGAATATCCACTTATTAATTTACACTGGGTGACACAGAGAAATGTATCATTTGCTCAAAGAGAAAGAGTGTAATGACATTTCTTTAATAGACGTTTTAAAAATGTAATAGTACTTAAATAGCATTAAATTTCGACAGAATTTTAAAATGAATTTAAGGACTCACAGTAAACAATGGACTGGGTGATTTTGTAGTTTTTAGGATTTAGTTTGATTGTCTTTTGTTTGACATCAGTTATTCTTTCAATATATTATAAGCTGAAAGAACTGTTTAACTACTAATAAAGTTTTTGTTTTTGTTTAATTTTAATGTCAGCAAATGGCATCATTACTAAGACAAACATAAATAAATAATAATAATTTAGAACAAGCAAAACAAAGGTACAATTATAAAAGATGTATACACAGACATTCCAATGCAATTCTGCAGAATGGTAACGATTAGCAAATCACCAATAAGAAACCTGTTTTAAAGGCCAGGGGGAAATATAACATGGCACAACAACTATTTTGATTAGCAGGCAGCAGTCAACTGCACACACATTAGCAACTAATTCCATAACATGTGTAGATAGGAATTTAGCAAACTAAAGGTGAACACCATACAATAATAATCTTCTTTTTTCTTCAAATAACTCTTGAGGTTTACCTAATGAATTTGGAAACCAAAAAACTCTCTCGACCAGCTGTCAAGCCTGGGAAAAAAGGATATGTAAAAATAATAAATTAAAAAAACATGGGTTCTCTCTCTAGCATGCAGTTTGAAACATAGATTAAAGGCTGTAAAATTGTGTGGAAAATCCATGGTGGTGTTAATCGACTGACTGGCTAGTCTAACAACAAAGACATGCAAATAAAAATCAATGCATTCAGTCGTAAAAAGGAAGAAATCAGAATGAATTTCTTCAGTGGCAAAAATTCCTGAAAAAGTAAGACGAAAAAGTGTCAACTTGTTTTTTAGTATTGCATATAAAGAGACTGCTTGCGTACAGTGTAGAGTTTATTAAAATAGTTGCTCTCTCAGCCAAATCAACCACAACTTTACATATTTAGTTATTTTCTCAGTTTTAAATACTAAAAAGCTATTTACGGATTATTTCAAGTTTCTTTTGGCTCCTTTCAGACGTGTCTAAACGAAGGCACTAGTAAATGTGACACGGTTCTCAAGTTGTTAAAGAAATTACTTAATCTCCTGGCAGGGGTCACTCAGTCATCTATGAAAAAGTTACATGACGTATGAAACAAAAGACCTGGAACAGGGTTAATCTATCACTCTCTAATACTATGGAGTTTGGAGATTTTCTCTGCTCGCCGTATAGGACCTCCGAGATGATGGGAGATGGAAGTGACGGGCTAATGACCTGAAATGCGGCCTGCAAACCGGGGACTGCTTTCTCACATCCCAGGCGAGGGGCCAGGAAACCCCTGAAAACAAAACTGTGTCAATTAGGCAGTGCCCCCTTCTGAGTAACTCTCGGGCTGTAGCCCTGGTCACTGTGATTCTTCTTTAGTTCTTTTATCTGCCTAAACTTTGATTCAAGGGTAATCGGACGGTAATGTCAAACAATTTAAAAGGACCCGTGTTGCTGTTTCCCTAATGTTTTATTTTAAAATTTAAATCCTGGTTGTGTATTATTTTGTTAAAGCCTGACTCTTGCTTTTGTGTCAACCCAATTTTAGTCATTTTGATATCAAAGACACCACGGACTGGAACGTGTAACTGCTTCACCCTTTGGGAAAGATTTCTGTAATCTCTCTCCCATGACAGGGAGACACTAGCTTAGCATAGAAGGTTTGTCAGTTCAGTAACCTCTCATCCCAAGATCACTCTCCCGGGGAAGGTAAATCTTTAGCCATTGCTTTTAACAGGTCGGAATTTTGTTTGAATTAAGTTTTTAAATCTAAAAGTTACATCCATCTACAAAGGATAACTGCAAGAAACTGCAACAGGCAAAAACTCCGTTCAGTATCAAATCTTGAGAAAAGTTTTTTTGTAACGCCCCACCCCCCCAAAAAAAAAGAAAGTGAAATGAAAAACAAAGAAAGACCAAAAAAAACATAAAGAATGTCTACATTTAAACAGCATGGGATATAGTTAACGAAAAAGGAATATTGTGTTTTTTTATGAACTACCGTTTTTGTAGCGTTTGTCGCTGATCTTCTTGGTGAATTCCGTCGGTAACATTTAATGCATGTTTAAAGTAACTGCCAGACGACTATGTGATGGAGACTATTTAAAAAAAAAAAAAAAAAAAAAACCAACATAAAAAGCGAAACATTTGTGTTGTAAAAAGGAATTTAAAAAAAAGGGAGCCAGATGTACAGCAGCGGTCTCTCTGGCGAGGTGGTGGGACTCGGTGCCTGTTAATGAGAGAGATTTCTCCGGGATTTCTTCACTAATTGCCCTCTCTGAATCACGCTTCCACATGTCTCCCGCTGCGTCGTCTGAGATTTTCACATACGGGAAGAATGCAGGGCGGGCGCTGCTCGGACGTTTTACCTATGCCTGAGGTGCGCTGCAAGATCTGTGGCGAGCCCGCGTAAGCCATCCGCGTGGGACAGTTTGTGCCCCCTCGCTGTGAGGCTTATGGGTCGTGTGTTAACACGACCACCCTAATTGAACAAGGACTGCGTCGAAAACTGTTCATGCAGTACAAAAAAGCCAGTGCCAAGCACGTAGCTTTAGCTTGTAGCTAATGCGTTTTTTTTTTGTTTGTTTGACTCTTTTCTGGTTTATTTTTAAAAGTTACTTTTGGGTATACGTTTACAGTGTTCTACCACAAAGTGTGACGCTTTTACCACATAAAAACCCATCCCTTCCCCCTTCCACCCCTCCATGCATACATGACTTTTAATTTTGTACAGTGTAATTAAGCGTTTATGGCCTTACACACAGCTTACAACTGAATCTGTAAACCATAATGGTGACCTTTGGGAATATATCTGATACCGAGCTAAAACTTTCGTTTTAAAGGTTTAAAAGTATGGCTGTCCTCCGTTGAACCTGTAACCCACATAATTAAACAAATTACAAAACAGTGAAATCCTTAAATTTGGCAAATGGTTAAGGCCTCCTATAGAATTGAACATAAAGAAAGAAAAAAAACAGTAATAAAATACAAAAGCTATGAAATATTTATCTCCATGTTGTCAGCGTTAATATTTAAAAATGAAAAATGGTGAAATGAATACTTGTGTACAGTCATTACCACATGCCCTTGGCATGACCTTCCGAATGAGGAAATATTTATTTCGTCCTGAAATATCGCTGAATTTCACGACTTTCGCGGAATCTGGATGGAGCTGTAATAAGCATGGCTAGAAGGTCCAAGAAATAACTGCAGCATAACATACAGTATATATAGTTACTAACAGAGCACTTCATTTATTATACAGAAATATTGAATAAATTAGGACATAATGTGCCCCAGAGCTCCAAGAGTTTCTTATAAGGTATTTTTAATCTGCATTCCCGTGTCTGCTTCTCAGGTGCCTGCGGGCTGCCGGTCCCTACCATCCAATCAGCGGTGAACCTTTGGTGCTTGTTGTGTAGCCTACAGAGTGTATTGATTGGATGAGACGAGTCGTACTTCCTCATTCTACCTGTGTGCGGTGGCAGGATTCATAGCAACCAGCAAGAAATGCACTAGCATAACTGTCAGTTCCAAAAAAATGGAATTTATATAATTTATATAATAAAAAAGTGCAGTTTTACACTTCCAAGAGGTCAAGTGAGGTGGACTCATTAAAAGTGGATATTAAAACTATGGGGATCTTAAAATAGCACATAAATATTTTCAGCATGACAATAAAAAATAAAATGAAAATAAAATCAGGCTGTTTTTTTAAAGAAACTGTTTTGGAATAGCTGGGTTTTACTAGAGTTTGCATATGTGCAAATTATATTTTATATTTTTCTTTAAAAAACCTATGCATCCTGCAATTATTTGGCCTGTGCGATACAGTACAGCTCTAGGTGAAGATACACTTATCTCACAGGGGAAGTGAAGATACAAAATCTAAAGAAGGCTTATCAAGCATCTGGCAACACTAAACAAACCAGTAAAAATTTGTTAAATACTGTTGGATGACTTGGATTCAATGTAAACATCCAGGATAATGTTTTAAAATTACCAACAGTTAGTGGTTTGTCCACAAATAGTTTTCAGCAACATATTGAAGATAATTATCTCTTTAAATTAAAGAGAGAGAAAAGAGGGACCACATACTGTGTTGTATTATGTATTATCCAAACACAAAAAGTGGCAAAAACGATACTGGAAAATTCTAATCTTGGAACACTCAAGTCAATTAAAAATCTATTATCCACCAGAGGTAAATGAGAGCCATCCTGAAAGTAGCGCAATTATAGGTCATGGTTTAGATTTTGGGGAGATGGTACCAGACAACTGCAAATAATATAGCCCTAACCTCTAATTATATATTACGGATCTGGTGCTGATAGTCACCTCTGATTGGTTTTTGACTTCGTCCCAGCGGCAGCCTGCGGCCTCCTCGCAATTTGTTATTAGCGGGTGGATCAGAACTTAATCACGACCAAAGTCGTTTACACACATCTTTATGTGCCAAGGCCTCTCTTTAGAAGAATACAGTTCTCTTTTGACTATACTGTATTGGCCCACCATTTCGTGCCTATGAAGGTTTATATGTGTTTCAGGTGTTATCAGACAAATATTAAACTCTCGGGTCAAGTTTAAAAAAAAATAAAAAAAATAAAAAAACCTAGAATTTTGAAACGCCTTGCTAAGCGCTCAGGGATTGATGAGCATGTTAGATTAACAAATCAAAACATAATTAAGCTACATATTTTAATAAAGTCAAACATTTGAAAACGAGAAATGACACCTGCATAATAATTTTATTAGCTGTAGAATATTTTAAAGGCCTATTTGTCATCACCACAGAAGTGTAGTATTTCTAGCCTCAGGCCAGTCAACCTGCCATAGATCCAGACAGATACGACTCAGACTTCAGTCCCATGCAAGTTGTAGTAACTGTAGAACTGTGATTTATATGCCAATCATCACTGACTACTGCATAACTTTTGTGAAATTTGGCAGGTGTGAATAGGAAAATTATGTCTGCAGCAGTTTCCCTGTTTTTCTGGTGCCATTTTTTCTGGAAGTCATAAAGACATAAAACACATTCTGGGATGTGCAAAGTCAGAATTACACAAGCTTTTTGTTTTTTAACTTACAGTAAAGCCAGGAAAAACCAGAGTGGTGACACTTTAAAACTGTGACTGGTCTCGAAATGTCACCATCACTTTTGACTGTCCCGTTTTTAAGTATTTTCAGGATCAGACAAACAGGATAATCCAGAGTGGAAATTATTATATTATATATATATTATATAAGTGCCATTATTATCTAAGGCTTTGACGAAGAGCCTGGATTGAAGATGAGTTTCACTGATGGATGGATGGTTACAGCATATGGAAATAACAATATAACGACCTCCGTTAAGCTGTCATTTTTGTGGATGCTCTTTGTCACAAGAAACCGGTGACGCTGAAGACAGCAGCTATGTTTGAGCCATCAGAAAATCACACTCTGCAAGCAAGGGTTGGCTGTGGAACGTCAGCCCACAAGCAGATAATGAGAAGAGTAACAAATAACAGAAAAATTATGCTCAGATCAGCTCATAAAGTGTTCGGTATAAAACCATCAAAGCACCCTGACCTTCCAAGGAAAGGTTAACAAAATAAAGCATTATTATAACAAATATATTCATAACCACATTTAAACACATTTATAAACATGGGAGGTGCCAACTGAATTCATTCAAATGGTGTTACAGTGGTTTTAGTCTGGTCTGTGTAGACACAGGGTGGTGTTTTTAAACGACTGGAAAGTCCTTTTGACAGTCATTGGGTCCTGTTTTCCACAGTGCTGAATTACATTTCTGTGAATCATTTGTGTTGTAATTAGGCTCGACCACATTTTATTCCAGAATTTGTCATAGCAGACTTGGCAATGAAGTGGCTGTCCTATCATTTTACCGTGATCAGAAATCCCCGATGTCCCTCCATTTATTGCTCTGTGTCAAGAAGTTATATTGTGTTGGAAATAAGAAACTATATCTCTATCTGATCTAAGGGAGGAGGGCTTTTGTCAGCGTCAAAGGGCAACATCGTTTGAGAAAGCGAGCTGCAAACCTGGCAGTAGTCTGGGAAGAGGGAGGGGGAATAAAGCTAACTATTTCTCATTCAACCCTTTATGACCGCAATCAAAATGTACAAAAAAACCAGCATCAAAACACTTCAAATCTATTATTTATTTTTGGACTAAAACAGAGAGCGCGTTTATACGGTACAATGCATGCATGACGTGTGGACTAAAGCATTTTGTGAGACGTGGATTCGAAGAACGATTTCTATCTCTGCACTTCTATATTAAGTTCTGTTTATTCAAAATGAGAGCTCCTGTCCAAGCAGAACCTCACCGACTCCAGCCCCTGACTCATGAAGATGAAGTTAGTTTTTTTTAGAGCGTACATTTTTTTGTAAGTCTTATTTTAAGATTTATTTTCCATGCTTTGTGTTCAGGAGAACAGGATCCATGTTTCTACACAATGTGTCAGTTGTGCTATCAGTGAATGTCTTGGATTACTTCAAAGCACTCAAATAATCCTGAGATTAAGAGGATGTCAGACAGGACCAAAGATGAGTATCTACATGTGCACGCCTGTGTATGGAGAAGATATAACCGCTTAATGGAGTGTAATGGACACGATAGCATCAGTTAGCTGACCTTTGGACTAATCTCAGGGCCTAGAAAGGCATGGAAACAGTGTCATACCAGGCACTGACAACGATGCCTTCCATCCTTTTTGTGCAACAGCTTTGTCTTTAGATGTCTGCAATATTTTAAACACACAATCTAATAAAATAAATAATACTTAAGCAGTGTTTGGCGGTGGCTCTTTAACGAAAGTTGGAAAATAATAGAAATGGTTACCTTACCTGTTGCTTGTACTTTAATTTATATTAATTTTATTTAGCCAGACAACTTAGTCAACTTAGCCAGGTCACAAACAGGAATTCAAAATATTAAAATACACTGTTAGTTTGGGTCTCAGTTAATAGAACGGGAGCAGTGGTTCATGTTGGGGTCTGGGTTCGAATCCGGCTCATTTGATTGTTTGCGGGGAGTTTGAATGTTCACAACGGTGCTAAGGTCCCATTCAGCAGAACAAAGACTTGCATGCTAGGTGGATCGGCGACTGCAAAATTGTCCCTGCGTGTTTGGCTGTGTCTGTCTGTCTGTCTGTCTGTCACAGTCTCTGCAGTTGACTTTTATCCGGTTTTAACTGCGTCTGCCGGGTTGGCCCCAGGCGCCCTTCAAGCCTGAATTGGGTAAGCGCTTTCGAAAAGCGAATGAATGCTAATAGAACGGGGCTCTGCTTGAGTTATTCAGCTAAAAGAAACGAAAACAGTTTTGGGAGAATGTGAAGTGCACACAGACACTTTGAGGACTTCCATTGCTTGCAGTTGAGCCAAAACCGGAATAAAAAGCTCATTCTACTTTTGCGAGTAGCCACTGAGTTACCTTAGCTCAGAGCCCCTTCAAAGCCATCCGGACCAAAGTGCCCAGTGCAAAAGCAACATACACTGACATCCTGCTGCATGCTAAAAAATGCTTTTAACTCTGTTTTTACACAAATGTAACCGTTCCTATTTTCCTTTTTCACATGAATAAAAAAAGTATATTAGTCGTTTAGAAGTAGAATAAACGCATGTCTATGATGTCAAACATTACCTGTAAATCGCTATAGAAATGAATGTATCTGATCTGCTGTTTTATATATAAACCAAAAGAAGCCTGTCAGGGCAGGACACGATGGAAATCTCAGCAATTTAATAGAGATTTATCTTCCTGCAGCAATCTGAAGTTAATGTATCACAGCTGCGTGCTGACTCTGGTAATGCATTTCTATTTCTCCATTCATGTATTTTGTGTCATTCTCCTTACAAACAAATGTTCCGTGCTTAAAGCAGCCATGGGTTGAAAGATCACCTTTTAAATGATTCTGTAATTTAATTATGTCCTGTGTGACCAAGGCTGTTTGTTTCCTATAATTTACCTCAGCTGGAGTGTTCAGGCACACGCATCACTGTTATTATTTGTTCATTTCTCTTTAAAGACATGAAAGATATTGCAGACATTGCACACTTTCTCATCTGACCAGCAATCTCAAAGTGACAACGGAACAGCCCAGTTAGTTGTTAGGAGAAGCTATCATTAAAACGTGAGTGACAGTATTGTTTCTCGGGTAATGGTTTAAAAAAAAATCAAAATGTGATCTGCGCGAGGGCAGCGTCATGGAAACGCAGTGGACGTATTCAGACTCATCTGAGAAGTGTAGACCTGGCTAGATGGTTTTCCAGTTACTTCAGCCGTTTCTTTACCGTACCTTACTGGTAACGGAATAGACATCTTGACTTGACATGGTAAGTGAGAGTGGGCAAGATTTTTTTGAAAGTGTGTGACTTCTGTGGTATCCTCACGTAATCTCGACTGTGAGGGGGAAAAAATGCAGAAAAGGGAATAGTTTCCACAAACGCATTCCCGTGTACTTCTTCTTTACCTAGCCGTTGGCAGTGCCCCAGTCTCGCAGAAGGGTTTTTAAGGACAAGATGCAGCAGCCAGGGCAGGAACCACCTCGACCCAACGTCTGTCCAACCCTCCTCAGCTCATTGGCCAGACCCTGCTCTTTCACCCTGCCCTGACGACGCATTGAACTTCCTACTCTGTGCCATTCGGAGCCCTGGGGAAAAAAAACCCTAATCCTGGAGGAATGAATCTCTCTCCTTTCTCTCTCTCTCCTTTCTCTCTCTCTCTCTCTCTCTCACTCTCTCCTTTCTCTCTCTCTCTCTCTCGGTCTGTCTCCGAAGCAGCGGGGAGATTAGATTAGTGTAGCGACGGGCCAGGTGTGATCATGCATAATTTGAGGCTGGGACGACGGGAGGTCTTGACTTGCCCCCCCCCAGGGGCCCCCAGCCTGCTGTGTGGAAGGCTCCCACTGGCCCCTTGCATAGCGGCTTGTAAACCCCCATCAGCCGGATGTGCATTTCAGACTGGCACGCTAATTGAAAACAGCAACGTTTCCCCGGGTCTGCTGGATTATTCACCCTCCTAGAGTCCTATAACACACGCCGTAGCGCAGTAACAGCTTGAAAATAGCATTGTTAGGTATGCAATAAAATTGTTCTTTATACCCAATTTAGAATTTTAATATATAGAGACCCAGTGCACTCCCTTGGTTCTGTATATACCAATAAAGTCTAGCTCTATGTGGCAAAAGTAGGGAATGAATAAAGACTGTGTTTGCCAGAGTCCCATTTCTTTTAATGGTCTGATTATTTGGTGCCCTTTCTCAAATATGGCTGCATGCCGCCAAAATAATGCACCTTTCGCCTATCTACGCTAAGAAGTAGCAGATGGGTACTACATTTAAAAAAACATATTTTCCTACATTAAAAACACCTATTTTGCACTTCAAAATTCATTCAGAGATAATATTATGTCTGCCAGGATAGGAAAAAACTACATTTAAAAATATATATCATAAATATGTTGTATAAGCCTTGAGCAAACAGTGAATGCCACGTCTCAATCCATGGCTTTTAATGCAATTCCAAATTTAAGAAACAACTGCCACGACAAAATGAATTCACGTTTGAGCTGACTGGGACGCAACGACACCAGGATTTACTCACCCTTGGGAGTGGTTCAGATAATTCACTTGCTCACCAACTACACTCAGACTCAAGGCGCTGGCAGTGAATTGTCTGCCTCAGTGCAACCATTTAGTTTCCAATAATTAACAACACCATTAACATTTACGATGCTTTACGATGTAGCTACAATAATCAATAACAAAAAAATATACCTCTACATGACTTCCGTTCCTAATTCACGCTGAAAAGGCATCATCACAAAATTAATAAAAGATTTTTCCAAACAGATTCTAGGTAACTCCCATTGTGGTTTGGTTGGACTGAATTTTTTCATTCTTCAGCAAATAAGCTATTATTTGTATAAATTAACACTGGTATTGATCCAAACACAGGTTACAAATGACATATGTTTTAACCAGGCCCAAACCGAGCTGTGTTCAAAAGAAAGCCGGTAAACATTGAAGAGAAATTTTGATTACTCAGACGTTCCACTGTGCCTGTCTGAAGTTAGGTGTGTTTTTTTACTCTTTGTTTGCATTGGATAAGCTAATTCGATTTTCATTGGTTTGTGTTGGCAGTGTTCTCACCTTCTCAAACAATTGTTTGCTTTTTCCCCCCCGAGAAAATTATAGCTTCATTTTCATCACAAACGTCTAATACACACAAACACAAGCAAGGGCGATCAGTGGTAGAGCGAAATAGTGATTCTTTCCAGAACCTGTTGTTTTATTACCTTAGCAACCCTCAAACACCCCAAGATTGACACCTAAATGTGTCGGCTCAGTGGTAAAAGTACTAAACGGTGTATAATCCTGCTGACTTTCTGAGACACGGAGTGTAAAATGCATATTACTTTTGCATTCAGTTTAGGATTAATCCTAAACACTTCGTGTCTGTAAGAAAGAAAGAAAAAACCTATGGTCAGAAACATATAACCTATTATGAGTCTAAAAATATAAATGTGTGTGTGCGTACGCGTGTATACTTGTGTGTGTGGTCATAGCCACTTGCAGGGGCCAGAATCTTCTTACAAAAGTAAAGTTTTAATAACAGAGATTTAAATACTGTTTCAGTTTATAAGTCAGAGTCATATAAGTCAAAAATTTTGAAAAACTTAAATGTAATGAAAGCGTCAGGCTAATATCAGATTTTCTGACATCCCTGGGTCTAAACTATGTTACACAGGAGTGTCAATGCTGTTATTCACTGAGCCGAAATGGTAAATAGAACATGACCGTCTACAGCGAAGCTTGTAGTTTTCTCAATTTAATCACACAGTAGTACTGGTGCTGCCTCGCCTTATTTGGATTTAAATAACAACAGCAGACAAATGATGTTGAGTACCAGAAATTCGAATCCTGCTGAAGTGCGATAAAATCCAATGCAGTTCATTATATTTTCCTAGATACTGAAGCTATATTTGGATACCTTGCAAGCACAAAGCAATGTCAAAACTGCCAAATTAACCTTCTGGATACCTGAGACAGAGTCTTACAAGTTTAACTTAAACTTTCAGCAATCTGTCCAAGGTAGCATTTAGGTAGACCCACAGAATGGAATCGAGGCAGCATTTAGGTAGACCCACAGAATGGAATCGAGGCAGCGTCTAGATAGACCCACAGAATGGAATCGAGGCAGCGTCTAGGTAGACCCACAGAATGGAATCGAGGCAGCATTTAGGTAGACCCACAGAATGGAATCGAGGCAGCGTTTAGGTAGACCCACGGAATGGAATCGTGGTAGCGTTTAAGCAGACCCACAGAATGGAATCGAGGCAGCGTCTAGGTAGACCCACAGAATGGAATGGAGGCAGCATTTAGGTAGACCCACAGAATGGAATCGAGGCAGCGTCTAGGTAGACCCACAGAATGGAATCGTGGTAGCGTTTAAGCAGACCCACAGAATGGAATCGAGGCAGCATTTAGGTAGACCCACAGAATGGAATCGAGGCAGCGTCTAGGTAGACCCACAGAATGGAATCGTGGTAGCGTTTAAGCAGACCCACAGAATGGAATCGAGGCAGCATTTAGGTAGACCCACAGAATGGAATCGAGGCAGCGTCTAGGTAGACCCACAGAATGGAATCGTGATAGCGTTTTAGCAGACCCACAGAATGGAATCGAGGCAGCATTTAGGTAGACCCACAGAATGGAATCGAGGCAGCATTTAGGTAGACCCACAGAATGTAATC
>JAOVYW010008928.1:0-24903 GCA_025775045.1 Hiodon tergisus
CTTTAACTGTGTCAACGGACCACCCAGAAGTCAGGGGACTTGAGGATCATTGAAGCCACTGAATACAGTGCACAATGGCCCCCCGTTTCGTTGCAAACTAATTCCTGTGCTTCCTAATACTGGGAAAGCAGTCAATGATGACGTAATCAGACTAAAATATTATGGACAGAAAATCCCCCAGAATAAACTTTTTTTTTGTTTTACAGCCTATGAAACACTTAAATTGAGTAGTGCCATAGGTAATAGTTGTGGGCACAGTCTAACACCTTCCTATTTGATAGATAGGGCCTCAGCAGCAAACCTAAATCCAACAAAATGACAGTCATTTGTATTGGGACGTGTAACATCACTCTTTCCCTGGTCTCAAGTCAAAACAGCCTTTGAAGGTCAGTCGACTTGTGAGAGACCAGGTGGGCGATTACAGCTGTACTCCTCACATTCAGGAATACTAAATCCATCAGTTTAAATGCAAGTATTGGGAATTCTGGAAGCTGACGTTATTATTTTGAGGTACTCTGTGCAACATATCAACACGTAACGTTGTTCATTGATGTCAAGCATAATTACAGAAACGTTTTTGTTCACCTTAACGATCTGGAGCACGGGCATTTTAAATGGTCTTAAAAAAAATCTTAAACAGTTAATATAAGCCATTTTGTTTACCGTTAAATATATTTATGACTGAAATACAAACGAAGCTGAATTTCTT
The DNA here is from genome assembly GCA_025775045.1 of Hiodon tergisus. NCBI lineage: Eukaryota > Metazoa > Chordata > Actinopteri > Hiodontiformes > Hiodontidae > Hiodon > Hiodon tergisus. Next base: position 710 of record JAOVYW010008928.1, read on the forward strand.
TTACGCAATGAATATGGACATTCTCAGATACACGTGCACTTCTCTTTAAAACGCTTCACCTGAAACAACCCTCTTGAAAGTGTAATTCGTTCGTTTGTTTTAGACGTCCCGCATTTAACGATAAAACTTTATTAGAAAATCTCAAACACATTAATTCAAAAACCGTGCATTAGAATTTTAGAATGGCCGCAAATAATAATAAATAAATAAAAAACAGCATTTAACTTTTGGAAGTTAAATATCAACGAACCACTGAGCTGCCTGATACTATTATCTATCCATGTGATTTATTCCTTTGTAATGGGCTAGATCTTGACAACGTAATCTGGAGAGACACTCTTTTTCTGATAATCATCGACGACGCCTCACAAATAGGAAAAAATGAACTGAAAGCCGTCTTCAACAACCGGCCATCAAGTGGCCTCTAACGGAAGTGCAGATATGTGAAAGCATCTCATCTCTCATCGTCGTGCGGTCTCTCTCTCGCTCGCGTTTGCCGTGCCTCTAGCTCCCCTTCAGTCGTCAGCAGCAGAGTGAGGTTCAATTTGACAGCGGCACTGTCTGTAAAGAAAGCTTCGCGCTCACTTTTCTATCTGTCTCGTTAACGCTCTCATTGTCTCCAGCAACGGCGGGATAGGAAGAGCAGGTAGCAACTACCCTTGCTGATAACAACGAATGCCTTTTTTTTTTTTGTTTTTTTTTTGCCTTCTTGTGATTCTCTAAAGCTTATGCACTTTTGTGGGAACCCCTATATATTAATGGGACTGATATTACTCTCTGATGTATTTTCTCTTGCAGTTAATGTGGGGCCTCTGTCTGGAATAAGAAAGCACTGCTGTTTCTGACTAGAGAGAAGAAAGAAAAGACCCCTCTGGATTTCCAAACATACTTGATCCGGATACCAAAGTAAGTAATACTTTTTAATGCATTGTCTGAATTCCACAATAACTGACTGTAGAGAGGAAACACATTTTGAAACTTAGTGAGCAGCGTATCTTGAGTGCTTGAGTTGCCTTTCTTTCAGTTTACTGTGCATTTTACATAACCTGACTAGGTGCACAGTGAGTAGCAGCTTGGTGGCACGTGCATTGCTTTCTTAAGTTATAAGTGGTTTCTGGTGCTGTAACGTGGCATTACATAGCCCAGCATGGTGGGGGAGGATGTTGAGATATTTCGGATCTGCTGTTAAAAGGAAGTGCATTGTTGATATGTTAAAGAACTGGCCGTCTCAGTGGTGTTGGTGTGATGATGATGTTGGTTGCAATATTTGTCTGAGAGCACAGTTTTGTCGTTTGTATTTTAAGGATGGATATATTCATTTATGTATTTTTTAATGTAGTTGTTTGCTTAATAGCGTATCAGACCTCATTCATAGCTGAGAAACCATGTTTATAGCATACATACTTACAGCTTACTTCGTTCAATTTTCTGTGCCGACAACTTGGCCGTGAACGCCCTAACTGTTTGGTGTGTTTTAACTTGGGCTTGCTGTATGTTCAGGGGACAAAGGGCACCATTGGAAGGCCCTCTATGGTAGATTGGAACTATATATTCCAGCAGGAAGCATACACACCTCAGGTACTTCTGAGTTGGCTTTGTCTGTGTGTTCCCATGTCACATGGACAGTCCTTTAGTGTCTAAAAGTCCTCCTCCTCATATCTGCTCATTACTGGGAACCTATTCATTGAGGGAATTTAGTAAATGGCATATTGTGCGGTGAACACTGCCATGATTCAAGCTTGTGTGCGTTGGATTGGTTTCGCTGAGATGCAAGAATAATTAGATGTATTTACGTAACTCCGAAATCTGGACATCCGCACAACTCCCTCTGAATACTCCTGATTTTGAGCCTGCTCTGATTAAATGGACTGTCTTCTTTGTCCGTGTCATAGGATGTGAAGTTTCTTAATCTCTTACAAACTTACAGAATTTTATTGCTGTTTTTGTTGTTGTTGTTGTTGTTTCTGTTGTTGTATTGTTGTTTTCTTGTCCCTTAATTTAATTTAAACCAATCACTTTAACAAGATCAACTCTGAATCTTTGAACCGCCAAATGCAATGTACGGAATATTGGGTTGTGGGAGCTGTGATATTAATTATGACATGTCATGTTCGAAACAGTTGTCTGTGTGTATGTGTGTGTCTGTGTTTGTGCATGTGTGTGTGTGTGCGTGCATGTGTATGTGTCTGTGTTTGTGTTTGAGGGAGATTTATTGCTCAATAAACACTTAGAAATGCTAAAAAAACCTTCAATGATTGAGTGATGGAACCTCCTTTAGGACTTTGCTTACTGACTGAAATGTGCTAATGAGGCCCCACTGCTGCGGGTATAATTTTGCTAAAGAGGCAGTTTCCCATTTTTGAACACGTTATAAGAAAATGTGAGATGTTTGTATGTTTGTATGTATGTCTTTATGTATTTAGTTTATTGTTTGTCGGATATGTCATATTTTTTTCATATGCGAATCTAAACGAGGCTTATCTTTCAAAGGAAATTGTGTCTTTTAGAAATTCTGTGAAATTCGTTATAGTGTAAATAATATAAATACATTGTGTATGTGTGTGTGTGTGTGTGTGTGTGTGTGTGCCCAAACTTTTAGGTATGGTGACAGCTGTTGTTAATTTTGAGAGTAAAGCTTATTCCCTGCACTTGATACTGCTATTATGTTGACCTATTAAAGCAACTCTCCGGTAGTTGGTGTCTTTCGCCAATAATCGACGATATTCGACCAGCTTGCAACATAGTTTGTGAGAAGGTTTACATATATATTCTGCTTTGCAGATGAGTCGTATCCAAGATGGTTTTACTCTGTTTCTAAATGTGTGCATTGCTAGCCGTTGGTGCTACGTTTATTTATCGTGTTCCTTGACTTCCTGAACTGTTTTCTGTTTTACTTTTTTCCCTTTACTATTTCACTGGGCAATATATCTCGAACAGAGTAAAGTCTTTAACAGGTATTTCATGAGGATAACTAAAGTCCATCTATTTAGGGGGAAACTTATCGTAGGATTACCAGAAAAGCCCTTGCTGTGAGAGTGATGGGTCATCATGCCGTGACCATGCTGAGAGGACATGAGGATTTATAGGGGTAAAAGGTTTTGACTTTTACTGTCATGCCCCGAAATCTGGGTGAAGCCGCAAATGGCCCTGTCCCCAGCAGGCACTGTTCTTTTTGCTGTCATTTCCCGACAGCAGTTAGTTTTCATAAATTGACACAATTCAACAATTTACAGCCACCCTGCCTGAATGTGGCACTCCCAGGTCTATTTTCCGGTTTCATATTAGTCATCGTCAGGCCGGCTTTTCGGTTGCTTACGGAGGTGCAGGTAGAAATAGAGCCGCTCCGGTCTTCACAGCTGTAACTATGGGAGAGCTAAACCGGGTGGAGTGGATCAGGCCCCGTGACTTTCTTTTGAACTTTGCACTGTGATGTCTCTTGCCTATGCCTTTGAAAGTAGAACTGTGTCTGGTGAGTTTATTTCCTGCGGCATAATTAGGCCTTTACTATGCGATTGCCCATAATCATTTTTTTAAAATGCCGCTAGCAGCGTACATATACGTGTATATTCATTTTAAAAAAACTTGTTTTTGAGTGTGGTGAAGCACAATGTGTTGCTCAGGAAGTGATCGTTGGCGCTAGAAAGAATTGTCATAATTCATCAGGAGGGGCATGAAAAACGTCACAGTTCTACCGCAAAGCTTTTTAATACCCTCCAAATGAACAGCCATGCTTTTAAAACAAACTGTGTATTGATTCTCCATTGGAATAGGTGTAATTTTTCGTAGGGGAGGTAAATAGTCAGCGGTTTTTTTTTCTGTCTTTCTTCGAGACAAAACCTTGCCTACCGGTCACACCTTATTATAACACAGAGAATGCCGAACTCCCATGGCTGCATTATAATGATGATGAAGGAACCGATAATTAGACACACCTGGCACACATGTGATTCATCTCCAAATCAAATCTTTCCCTTTGTCGACGTCCAAGTGAAATCTAGATCTCTGTCGGAAATTTAAATTGCAAATATTTTCAATTGTCTGTTCGCTTTTAATGAAGAGGCAGCGCATTTGGTGAACGCTTCCGTTCACGTGGCAGCGTTGACGATCCACCCAATCAGCGCTGGCGCTTCTGCAAGGGTAATGCATGCCTCGAGTTAGTACGATGCCTCATTAGATGGAATAATTGTGGCATTGGCATGCGACCTTGTGACGCGGAGCGTTCAGCCATTCGATTGACAAAGAATGACGGAGTGGGTCACTCTCAGAAGACGTACGGTCATTCGTAATCTTTAGGCTGCAAGTCGAGACACTGCGATTCTTTGTGTTTTTTATTTTTATATGTAACAGATGCCTTCGCCGACCCCAGTTGTTATATCTGCTGTCTGGTGTTTCTGACAATGATGAATGGTCATAATTTGCTAATACAATTATCAACATGATGCATGGTTTGGATCTGAAATTAAAATAGGCCTTGTCTGTCTTCATTTTATGCTCTTCTGTATTGTATTAGAATTACAGCAAATTGAATGTCAATTAAGGCGGTTAGCAGACAGTTCTGACCCTGTTTTGTGCCATTTGATATTAATATACCATGTTTGAAACATGAAGTGCTGTAATAGATATTTAAACTAAAGAAACGCTTATGTCGTAGTTTTTGTTTTTTCCCCAGGAGTAACTGAAGCGGAATTGGAAACCCATAGATTGATCGCGGCTATGAAGAATGTGACTGAATATCAGCGTAGTACCATTATTCAGTGTCACAAAACAATGCGGCATATCAATAGCGTGTTAAACATGCAGTTCTGATTACAGTTACCATTGTTCACGCGTGTGCTTTATATACACGACAGGCTGGCCATGCCTGAAATCCCCATGGCCAGCCTTAAAGATTTCTGGAAAAAAAATTGGATTGATCAAAACATTGGGAGACAGTACATTTGTGCTTTTGTGCACGTGTTGTTTTTTTATAATGCTCCGCGTTCGGAAATGCAGCCAATGTTGATGTGTGACCAGAAGAACGTGCCCGTACTCAAAGGCCTGATGACCAGTGTAGAGGCACTCTGCATCAGCATTGATTTGCTGATTTGTCTCACATGGATAGAAGTGCTATGGTTGGACATGCATTGCGCATCCTGTAGTTTGAACAGGATGTATCTTTCAAACGCGATGCGCTGTAATCAGTGTATATCAGCCAATCCTGAGGCTAGTTTTCTCTACTAAACTTTACGCCATCATTGACATTCACTCAACTGTTCTAGGCCGCCTACGCTCCACACCCCTCCACACCCCTCCCCCACCGGACATTCTTGCCTCAGGCTGAAAAAACACTTTAAAAAGGTGCAGGCTTAATTGACGGCCGCGGATGAAAGCTAACGATATTAATGCTCAACGCTGAAGGATTACACGAGAGCGCTTGGTACAGTGAGCTTTGCGCCGTGCCATTATTTCCAGCTCCTTGTTAGATCCTGCGAGATTGTATGGGGCTTTCTCCAGGAGCATAGATGTTGGCTGGTGCTAGGTTCAAAATGCTCCCTCGAAGTGAGCGCTGTTTTTGGCTGGGTTCACAATGGGGGGAGCCTCCCAGGGAGAGGCACCGCTCAAGCTGAAAACAGAAGCCCTGGGAAGAAAAAAAAGACTGCCTTGGACAAGCAGGTGCCAGGCATGGTTTGTCTGGACGCTAACAAGAGAAATCAATTAGACAGGGATTCAGAGTTTTTTTTTTTCTTCTGCAGACGGGGAGGCGAACAGGCTATCCTTGGAGAATGGCAAAGTGGGTATAAGCATCCACCAGGCTGTGGCTCACACTGAGGCCATCTGTCGTGGACCTAACCCTCTCAACACAGTCGCCGCTCACTATCAGCCGCCCCTCTTACCAAAGCTCTGCTCAACCAGCGAAGCCCTCCAGTTAGAAGCCGGGGCTTTAGTCCTGTTTTAAAAATAAAAGTTTTGCAAAGGCTTTTTTACCTACTTAATCATTTGTATGCACACACAGGGACAGACATAATTTAATTCCTGTATCTTAATCTGTAGCTGCGGCAACCCTATCAAGTTATTAAGAAGAAAAACCTCTTTTGTGACAGGTGCACTGACATTTCATTCAACCGATATGAAATGGGTAACTACATTATGCAGATAAACATTTGTCATCACCAGGAGGCCTAGGATGAGAGAGCTGCCAGCCAATGGCTTGTGTGGCCACCATTTTAAGCACAACAAGCTGTACATCTGGGTAACATGATTTATGCCGGATTGCTGGATCTCCTCCAATTATAGAGCCAGTACAAACAAACGTGCCTTTTCTGTGGTCTCTAAGTTCAGGATCACGTGTCACATGTCACAACTTCACATAACAAGCTCAAACCGTCAGAGGTGCTATTCATTTACATGAAGAAACTGTCATTATCGCTCTTATTTTAGAATATATTAATTCAAATATCGAGTGAATAGTGACACCTAGGGAAACTGCATTATTTGTAATGTTAGCATGGATCTGAGCATTTAAGTTATTTCAGGGAGTGTAATTTTTAAAGTTAATTTCCTGGGCTGACAAGTTTCAACAGAATGACCTCTGAACAGAAGATCCCAGTGACCTTGGTTGGCGGGAAAACAACCTTACAAAAATATATGCCACACTGTGTCACAGTGACTGTTCTCAACGCCCTTTATCAGTTACCTAGCTACCCTAACGAGTTCCACACGTTGTAGGTAATTCTGGAATAAACCACAAAGAAGTAATGTTTAAAATAATTAAACAGGGCCATCAAAAGATTCCACCCTTCACTGCAGAATATCTCAAAGTGTGCTGAAAGTGCTTAGAAGATAAAACTACTTTTGCAAAACTGATAATTAAGATGAGTTAGCGTGCTAGCTTACCAACAGAGGGAAAATGTTGAGTATACCTTTAAAATACCTTTTAAGAAACTTATTTTTGTTCTCTGAAGTTTTACATTAACAGCTGTATGTTTAAAAAGAAAAGGAAAGGAATTAAAACAGTAAACGGTAGAAACACTAACTGTAACACTGACAACACTGCATTATCTTTACTTGAATCATTTTAATCCATTGACATTTCAAATAATTTTAGATTTGATTTATGTTTCAGGAACAAAAAACATACGCATTTATTAAAATGTTTTGACTAATTATGAACTAACAGTAAGATGCCATTAGTATAAGCAATTCATCTAATTACAATTATGTCTATGAATTAAAATAAGCTCTCAGAGCCGGCTATTTTGCATTCATATCGCTGCTGTAAGGTTACACATTGTGATTCCTGTCACAGTGAGTACCTCACACATTACTAATAATGAAATACACTATCGTTGCTGAAGAGAGAGAAATAATATACAGCATAACTGAGCAAATTTTACTTTGGGGAGAAAAAAAGGGAAATATTAAAATGGGAAACGATCCATGTGTTAAGGACAGATCCCACCCAAAATTATAAAACTCTGAAAACAATTTACATCCTTCTATTACAAACTGATTTCCCCCAAGCATCCTGGCAGTTGCTTAGCTTTGATTGGGACGTGGTGGAAGAAAAGTCTGGTTTTTGATTGCCTAGAATCGGGCATTAATATTTATATCTAAATGCCAGATGAATGAGTAGTCGGCAAATTGTCAGCGTCAAACAAGAAATGGACTAGATTACACCAGGCATAAAAAAAAAAAAAAGATGTATGATGAAGTCCGCAATTAGCTGATCTACATCAGAGACCTGCATCAGTGGACAGATTAGAAAGAAGCAAATCTGATCGGACTGAGAAGGCTGGTAAATTGAGCTGAGTCATTTGAGAAAGAAAAGAATTGATGGGGGGGTGTAATATAGACGTGCCACGCCATAAATGGAAACCCAGAAAGGGTCGCCGTGAAGGTGCTCCGGGTTCAATGTGAAAAAGTGAAAATGGTAAGAGGAGGGAAAAATAAAAAAATAAAAACTCTTCACAGCACTCAACTTGTAAAAAAAAATAACAGCTTGTAACAAGCTGTAAATTGAATAGACAAACTCACAAATAGGCACAATGTTACGCTCCCTGCTACCCCCCTGGGGCCGATATCCTCAGAATTTCCTTCAGCCCCCCTTCAGCCTGTATGAAGGTGCAGTTGGGTTGCTCAGTATTCTCGGATAGTACAGAGAAGTGAAAATCTGTAGCAGCTGAGCAGGTCGTTATGTCCTCTTTTGTTTTATTTATCCGTTTAAAATGTTACCGTTGCGTCGTCTCCCTCCTTCAACAACCTATTTTGGTGTTTTTCTCTGGGAAGGCATTGGGCAGAATAAGTGTTTTCTATTTTCAGGCTGAATTTTTTATTTTATTTTTTACAGGGGTAGTGTAGCTGAAATCATCAGCAGAGCCTGACCTTCATTTGTAACATACCAGTACAATACCTGTAACATTAGCCACTGTGCTAGCTGGTACGGGGGGGACCTTGATACAAAGTAATCCTAACCCTAACCCTAACCCTAACCCTCACCTTCATTTGTAACATACCAGTACAATACCTGTAACATTAGCCACTGTACTAGCTGGTACGGGGGAGACCTTGATACAAAATAATCCTAACCCTAACCCTAACCCTAACCCTAACCCTCACCTTCATTCGTAACATACCAGTACAATACCTGTAACATTAGCCACTGTGCTAGCTGATATGGGGGGGGGTCGTCAGGTGAAGGTCACTCAACCTAAATGATGGTCTGAGCGACAGACCATCATTTATTGAGCAGGGTTAGTTGCACTAAAGTGCACAGAATTCCCATACAAAAGCCCTTCCAGACGCTGCCGTGCAAACTACGGCGATGGGAGAGGCCAGTGAATTCAGAAGCTGCCAGGGAGGCTGGCATGCATTTGGAGAAACGGGCCGGCCTGGATGTCAACGGGGAGTTTGTTTGCAGGTGCCTGGATAAATAATCGCCACACAGTGCAGATGCGGTTAGGCTCGTTCTCCTCCTGCTGCTGGGGGTATTTTTAGACCAGGCCGCACAACGCCATTCGCGCGTATGCGGTCCACATTCCGAAACGTTAGCACATGCAAGGATTTGGCTCATCCAGGATCTCACCGTTGGACATCGAACCTAGCCATGCTGTCTCCCATTTAAGATCACCGCTTACTTATTCGCTCAGCTGCCTGGCTGCGAGCAGATTGTGCAGGGAGACTTTTCCAAGGTAACCTTATGTTGTATATGATGACCTCCTGGACAGAGGCCGTGGCATGTTAAAGCCCCTTCCCAATCAAAGAACACAGGGCCACAGCAGACACCGTAGGTTAGCATTGCCGCCTTCTTTCTGTGCAGTACATAAATCCGTGATAGATAACATCAGGATCTAACAATTTCAAATAGGGAAATCAATATGGAGTGAAAATTGAATTACCCGGGAGCCTTTAGTCAAAGTGCACTTAAAAAATATATATTTTATTTTCCGTCCGGCCTGTAATGAGTGGGTAAGGAATTTCATAGAGAACAAGCGGGGTAGCACACTTTTATCCACCCCCCCATGTGTGCCTCTCCTTTGATCACCAGCTATATTATTATAATGAACGATAATGCGATCACATCACAGAGGATAGGGGTATCCTCTAACCAGCTGCCAATCAATCTCTCCGCCAGGGCAGGTTAGTCTACCCGCTCTTCTCCACCCAAATCTTTTCTTAGGCTTGGGGCTCGCTGAGTCATCTAATAGGTAGGGAATAACGGCCTAAAAAAAGCCAGAGAGAGAGGGAAGAAGGGATTCTAAGGGTAACCAAGGGGGACGTGATCAAAGCCAGAGAGGAGAGCATACAAAAAGGTGTTGTGAACTGTTCGTTCTGTCAGGCAAAGGTTTGTCACTGAAACTGGCAACGACAGTAATAATGCTGGTTTCTGGCTGCATTTGATTATCTGGCGCTAAATGAGTGTTTGACATCAGTCCATGCAGACATTTGTGCATTCAGTACATTGCATTCGTCAACAAACGTGTGCTTTCCTTCTGTATTTTCAGGGCCTGTTTCTTCATTGCTTTTTAGAATAAGGGCGTGTCCGTTGTGTGATTTTCAAAACGAAACCTACAGTGAATGTCTTTCTCACGGGTCACTGTACATGCTATAATACGCGATACTATGTCATTTCAGTCTCTATAGTTGGTATTTGGTTTTGTTTTATCATCATATCCAAGACAAACTTAGCGCAGTACATTTGTAGTTAATAGATGCCATTGATGTCAATCATAATTTTAAGTAATGGCGTTTTCATTTGATTGGAGAGGCTGGCTGTCCAGCTAGATTCACTGGAGTTTGTAAGTCATTAACCGTTGCCAACATAGTTTGCAGGGGTCACAAAAAAGCAGACAATGAAAAGAGCATACTAATAATAATGCTGATTGTTTGCATTCAATGTGATAATGATAGTAGCAATCTGACAACTACAGAACCACAAATAATTTTAGCATTCAAAGATTTGGTTCCTTCATTTGATCTCCCAATCAAAAAACGGAATTGCGTGACTTGTTTCCGTTTTAGCCTGAACCCCGCAGAGAGACGGAGAGAAATATCATTCCTTTTTGTCTTTTCCGAGTGTGTATCGAAGAGACAAATATCCAGTGAGTCCATTGAGTCTGATTAAAAAGTGTGGTGGAGACAGAGGATTTATGGGGAAACAATGGTGTACGCACACGTACCGATCATTTCAGCTGTTCTCGAGCGAGGTCCTATTAACATTCAGCCTGGAGAACACATTACACAGCGGAAGTTGAAGCTTGCGGGGGTTTATCCTAATAACCTGTTTAACCCCAGGCAATGTTTATAAATGCAATATATAAACACGTTCATATATTCAGGCCTTTGACTAACACCTAGCTTTGGCTAACACATTTGACTTGTACATTTTAACTTCAATATAATATCCGGTTTGGTGGTGCATTGCATATACGTGTCCCGTTAGTGCTGGAAAGAGGGCTCACTGCCTAGCGCACCGTTCCGACCAGTTAAACAAAGCACATTTTCGCGGCGAATTTGTGTCCTACATGTGGCTGGTGTGGAGGGCCGCGATGGCCAAGGCGCTGGTGAAATTCTGTTATCAGTGTTGTGCAGGGCGGCTCAGAAACATCACGTGTTCACTACGTATGTCAAAGCCGTATGTCTTTGCAAACGCACTCCGTGGCTCCGCTTCACGCTCCGCCGCTTTCGACAAGCGCCAACCTGCCAGGGAGTGTCCCCACAGTCACCAGGTTTTTAACGCCGCATCCCTAATATAATGGGTCCTGAGTGCTTGCCATTTTACGTGAAAACCGTTCTCTCGGTCTCTCTCACCTTATCACGCCATGACTTTAACGGTGTAAATGGTGACGTGCTTTATCAAACACCATTCGCAGTTCAAAAAGCAATGACAATGAGCCATCTCCTCTAACATTAGAAATTGTATTGAGGCTCCTAAAGTAAACAAGCAAACACAGCAAACATAATCCTGTATCAAATTCCTGTTATCTGGAGATCCATATAATGCTTCTTAAACTTTCTGGAAGTTTACCCTTACCCTTCAAGAGTATCCATCCATAATGTTAAAGGCCAGGGAGATCTCAGAAAAATGCAGAGAAAGTGTCATTGATATACACAAGTTAAGAAAAAATCCCAAGAGGATGGAGCTACCCGTATACACTAAAGTGTCCATCATTAAAAAAAAAAGTTTCTACCTTGCTGTGAAGAGGACGCAAGAGAATATTCTGTGAGGAAAAAATGTTTTGCGAGGCAACCTCAAATCCAAAGCTAAAAGTCTGAGATCACCATGAGTCTAGACAGTTATTCTGAAGATGATTCAAATATCCCGCAATCTGTTTGATCATGTTTTCAGAAACATTTAACGTGGATACAATAAACATGGATGGTCACTGTAATTGAATGGAAGTCACTTCCTCAGTGTAAGTGCTTAACCTCTGAGGGAGCTAAGCTCTTACATAAGAAATTAATGAGTGCAATTATCCTTTATTTCAGTTATTCCAATAACCTCTGTTGATTAGCACTGATACAAGCCGGCTTTCATCTCAAATGGAGTTACATTATTGTTGACTTAATTCACATTCCACAGTAGTTGTGCAATATCATGCCATTTGATTAATTTACTGATTTGTGTTTGCTTTGATTTTTTGAACAGCTAAATGTAATTTAATTGAGTACTGTCAGGGCTTTTAGATGGCCTGTTGTATATTTATCCTCATACAGCTCCTGTAAATTTGTTTAATTGATTGAATGATGTCATGGCCGTCTAGGTGCCGGGTGTCTCAACATGGGAATCTTGAATGCTTTATTTATTTTTTACATATATATAGAAGGAGCGGCTGCAAGTTGCAACTCCAAGGATTTTTGAGCAAGAAAATGCATGAGGATTCTGCAGCAGGTTGAGGCCCAATGAGGCTGGTGTGGCACACAGCGTCCACATTTGACTTTCACGCTGACAAAGTGTTATAATGATTCACCGTCCCCCCCCCCCCCCAGCCCATTCGAATGCATGACATCCCGCTGACTGAAATATGAGATTCAACATTAAAACTGCAAGCCACGGACGAGGGGCTGAATATGTGATAAACGTTCCCCAGAGCTCCAGGGGGTGGGAATAAATAAAGAAATAAACCCATCATTTCCCCAGGATGTTCCTTTGCGTTAGCCGATAGCATTCTGATGGCATCAACCCAGAGACAGGTGTCAGCCCCTGCAGCCTCTAAACAGCGACCTCCCCGTTTGATTACATGCTTGCCAATGGTAGAAACACTGTCACTCCATTTACTCCTTGAACTGGAATTGCCAAATGAATCCCAGATGTTCTGCTTGTATGTTTGGCATTAGTCATGGAGTGTGTGTGCCCACATGCGTGTGTGTACACGGGTTCCCTTAATTTATAACTGTTTCTTTAAATCGCAAGGTATGCAGGGACAGCGGTTTTAACTCATAAATAAAGCTGTCTAAGCCTCATAAAGATGGGAACATTTTGTAGTTGTTTGGCAGTGTGATGCCGTGAATCTCTGTCATTTTTTTTATTTAAAATTTTTGACCGGCAGTTTATTTATTATTAAATTAATTTTACGCCATTTTAAGATTTCAACCGAACACAATTAATGTTTCCACCACCACTAAAATTGTTTACAGCTTAGAACTATACCGCTTGAGAATAATGATTTTTTCCTTCAAATTAACAGTGTTGTTTGACTGCTTGCAGGGAAGCTTGAAAATGTGCACACAACCCATTTACTTATGGCCGTTCAGTGCTTTAAATGAATCTTGCTCTGGTGAAGTTAAAGGGGATGAGAACAGAGCGGAGGGGCAGAGGTGCGCGGGACGGGCTTGAGAGGAAAGGCCAAGCGTGACCGACCCGCGCCGCTCAGGGCTTTTCTGTGGATCCGAGAGTGAGCCGTTTTTGGGGGATTAAGGCACGCTCCCTCCTCCCATCACCACGGCGTTGAGGATCTCAGGGTGCAGGAGAATGCGGTTACGTCTGCGCCCGAGTGTGCATCAAATCAAAACACTTTACACTCAAGCCCCTGTGAATGGCCCTCCACCATACCATGTGTAGTCATTGTCAGTTGCACTGGCACTATCCTACTGCAATAAAACATGTTGTGCTTGACGTGAGTGAGACACATGCCTTTCCTTCCTGGAACTGGCTAGACCATTGTTTATTCTTATTTATTAATGCTGGACTGTTTGTAGTTGCTGGGTATAATAAGGTGTGGGTCACCAGAGAGGGTACCGGGACAGAGGCAACAAGGCAAGAAATGTTGCGAAGGGAAAAAAACGGTCTCTTAAATGAAAAAAATTTAATTAAACTCGGAAGGCGTTGACCTTGGTTGGTGCCCTCCAACCTAAAGAGAGGGGCCAGCCAGCAGCGCCAGTGGGCACAGGAAGGGTAATCCTGGCAGGAGAGTCACTTTCTGTGACACAATAAATAACACTTATCAGAGCATCATAAGGCATCTCTTACTCTGTCTCCACGGCGTCCGTTATATACACCACCTCACACGTCGCATAATGAGGCCATTGTGACCTGGTGTGCGAGCAAGGCTGCTGTCCATGGTGCTGGCCGCGTTTGTTCGACAGTGGGCGTTTTTTTTTGTGGGCTCTTTCGGCTGTTTTTGTGGACTAGTTCTCCTTTGACCACTCTAGTGTAGCCTTGGCTTTGTGATTAGGGCTGCGGGAATTACCTGTACTTTTCTCCGTCCATTCTCCCTTCAGTCCAATCAAGCTTTCCTGTCCCTTTCAATCCCTGCTGATGATAAGTATCCCACAGTACTGCTGCCACACCACCATTCCAGAAGGAATGGTGTCTGCTGGAAGATGTGCTGTGTTTGGCTCGTGGATTCAGCCAGATAAATTAATAAATAAGTAAGTAAGTATTGTCTCTTCGTACCGTTAAACGTCTTGAATGACTTCGGTGCTTTGTGGAATACTCCATGCAGGAGTTCATGACCTAGTGAGGTCACGGATGTCATGTTTAGTAATGACTTCACTTAGGCCACACTGTAATATAGGCTAGCCATTGTTCTGCATCGACAACATAGTTTACTAATGCACATTTTCTTCCGTCTTAGCCATTGGACTCCGATGAGCTTGCCGTTGAGGTCACAGTGGCATCCCTTACCAGTTTACTCCTTGCCAGGCTGCTCAGTTTAGATGGACGCTCGTCTCTAGGCAGTGTCTGGATAGTTTGATGCATCTTCCACCTCTTGATAATTATCTCCCGATTGGTGCTTTTCAGAAATCTTATCCCTGAGTTGTTTAGATTGCACCTTGGCCTACATTGCTGAACCACCTAACCAGGCGAAGTTCTGTCAGCTGCCTGACACTAGCTATGAATTCAACACTGCAAACTGAATTTAAAACCTGTCCTGTTATTTTCTGAGAATATGTCTTGACTGCCTGAGGAGTCAGAGAATTATTTTCCAGTTTTTCCCCAAATTGGGTCTGGGGTTTTTGATTTTTTTGAATCCCACTGGTAAATGGCCAGTGCCAATTGCGCTGAGGGGATCGATTGATTGATTAATTGATTTCTGAAACATCTCTGTTAGCTACCAGATTGTGGCACCTTACATAGGCAGGTATTCTTATTATTTCACTATGGGAACCAATCTTATTGCACCCAGTTAGAGGCCATTTAGCTTAATTATGTGACTCGTAAAGATAATTTTGTGCAACTAATTTAATATAGTGAAGCCAAATGGGTTAAACGTGTGCCAAGAATATATTAATTTTGTTGTATTTATCAGAAATGTTGTTATGTAGCACATAAATTGAGTGGACATGTTTCTTTCTACTAGATATCTACCTGTTCTTTCTGTGTTATGCTTTGTCATGTCTGAACAGTGTTTCAGTGTCGCAGAGCAAGTGCAACAGTATGATAACAAAAAAAAGCAGAGCGAACCCAAAGACCGAGAACTGGCAAAATATAGCTATTCCGTTTCTCGATTTGGACAGAGAGGAGCATTGCTGAAACGTTGTTTTAAAAAAACTGCTCGCTTGTCATGTCCCTGCAGTGATTGACTGCCCCTGGGGGAAGCTCAGAAGTGCGGGGTCCGCTTATAACGCGAGGGGCTAGGGAGAAGGGGGGTATTAACGCTCGCCTGTCCAGTCAGATGATCCCACCTCCCATGCCGGTGGACACGAGGGCAGCCGGCGTGGGGCACGTAGACCGACTGAGACAGCAGGAGTGCCCCTGCAGGGTCAGGCGGAGAGAGGACAGAGGAGAATGCCCCTGTCAGAGTCAGTTAGCAGTAAAGGACCCACCTCCTGTGCAGCACCATGCACGACCGCCAGTGTTTATGTAGGATAAAGAGCAGATGTAAGGGCTGGCCCAAAAGCAGGTGTGGTGTTGGATAAACAGTTAATGCTGACCAAGGGTTGGTCCACTCCTTCCTCACAGTCTCACTGTTTTCTGATTTCTAGCAATGTTTCAAGAAACACGTGTGTTCATTACTCAGGTTGCCAGCAAACCCATTATCAGCAAACATAATGGGAAAAACTTGAATTTTAGCTGTCATCTGCGTCCATCCGACATAAAAAATAAATACTAGGGGTCAGACACAAACTGCGTCTGGTTGGAGGAAATTGCTGAGCAAGTGGGGTGAGCCCGATGAAGACGGCTGAAACCTAACATATCGTGGCAGGCAGGAGATATGCATGGCCGCTTGAAATGGTCGGGCTGCATTGCCGGTGTCAATTAAGTGCACATGTTTTGGACGTGGAGACGGCTTGCGGAAATGGCAGGAATGCGTCCCAGAGGCACCAGCACTCTGCCTGACCCTAATGATGAGGTCATTGCTCTTTCAATCACTGTTGCCCTAAACCGTCAGCGTCTGCTAATTGCTATGTTTACAAATCAGCTGGCGAATGAACCAATTTAAACAATAATGACTGTGACTAGTTTTCTTACTAGTTGATTAGTCATGTTAATTGTGCTTTATGGGTATACCGCTGTTGTTTGCCTTACGATGTACGAAAACTTTGTGTCATGTTTTAATATAGAAAATGCATGAATGGCAATTTTATATTAGTTTCCCATGAGGGGTTGTCCAGCCAAAAACCCAGGTGACAGTCGGCCTCATAATTGTAGAGCAATTTTAACCACATCTGCTGTATATCACCCTTGAAGTAAGACATTTAATATACGCAAGAAAATTGTATAGAAAAGTATTACAACTGTCTTTGTACAATGCATAGAATGTACATCTGCATTAATGGCGCATGTTTTCCGGATAAGCGTGGCTGAGACAGGGCATGTGTTTTTTCCCTTGTGGGTGGCAGGCAGCAGAAGGTCAGCTTCATGCGTTTAGCTGTGGCACAATAAATAATGAACTAAAAGATACATAAAAAAGGCTGAGTGCTTAGTGATGTGATGAGACAGCTGTGATTATCTGTAATCGATGTGCTTGGGGGATGGCAATCGCTACGGGTTCCTCAACGGTGCCTTAATTGGATGCCAGTCATTTACATGAACCTGAGAACGGTGTGAGCGCCCTAGTCTTTAGGATTGATTTCTTTTTTTCCCCCCAACGTCACAATTGACTGTAATTCCACCCTCCTGGTGCTCTGCTCCCAGAGAGGTGCCAGGTCTGCAATGCATTAACAGTGAGCCAGGACGGGGAAATGTATCTGTATGCATTGTACATGGGCGATAAGGTGGATAACCCTGTGTGCATTGTTTTCGCCTTGCCTTTTTTGATTGGGAAATACGGTTAGGGCAGACTTTACGATCCAGCCATTTAAGAACAGTTCCTCCGTGAAGGGGCGAACCATTTGAGAAGCCCCATTTTCACTCTGAGAATCTGTTTGGGCGTACAAGGAGGGTGCTCAGCGCAGAATTAGACTCGTTCTGGGTGCCTGTGGCCTCCCCCACCTCGGATGGTGAATTGAATTCGTAGCCACACACTGAGGTTAAAAGGTGCTGCAATGCTAAGTATGAAAAATAAGTGTCTGGCTGCCTGCATTCAAATGACTATCGGTCACATTCCCTCTTTATTCATGCCCAACGCACACCTCTGGGGCCAGTAATCAGGGGATCATTTCAGCCGCGTCTGCTTTACCATCAACTCAAGCACCGTCCACGGACAGCCTTACCTTTCGCTCTGTTTATTGGAGAAGTCAGGTGTGAAGCCATAACACGGGATAAGGTAATGCGCGCCACACGCACTCTCATCTCAGTGCTATGAGAACTCAAAATGCGCCGGGCGCCTGAGAAGTGCTTGATTGCTTAATTATTCTAATTAAACTGATTGCACCTCCTGCCCAGCATGCTTCTAATTCTGCGGTCATCTGTAATAATTAACAGTGTTTACCTTCAACGCAGACTGATTGTCTTCAGAGCTCCAGTCACAATTAGGAATATGATCCTTGTCTTTGTTAATCAGTTAACTTACCGCTATTATGAACAGTTAATTACAGAATGGGCTGAGGACAGACTTACAATCATATTATTCTTCTTTTGAATTGAACATTTCCATATCTGCATTGTGCGGGACAACATTCAGATGTGATGTATGAGTGATGAGGAGAATGAATTAGACAAATGCACTACTCGAAAGAGAAGGGGCTAATCTCCAGCTGTGCTTTGCAAATAGAATCCTCGGTCACCGAAGACATGATTAATATTTCAAGAATAGGATAAACAAGGCCAGATTATTTCAAGTGCAAGCATTTTGCAACTTAAGTGGTTTAATCATCCAAATGTTTGAGAAGCAGTTCAGCAGTCACGACGGAAATGTAGCAGGCCGGAGTAAATGATCATTTAATCTCTTTATCTAGAGACCGGAGTCCTCTCCAGACAGCTGTTTTGTGAAAGACGGAGCTGTTCATCTAGACGCTATACAGCTTCGTGAGCAAAAAGTCTGCATCTGTCGAGTAGAGCTGGCAGCCTTTCTGCAAATTTACACGCTCAGCTGATCTGGTGGGCATTCCTTAGACGGGAGAAGAGATTAATACGTTTTCCTAAAACGCTCCAATTGTGTGGCTGGAATGTATTTAAAATGTTTTTATTTTTTTCCTCTCCTCCTATAACAAACAAGTCTTACTTTGGTTTGGCAGCAGGTTTTGACTCGTGACTATAGGCTGAGGCAGCCGGCAGGTTTTTAATCAAGCAAGTTAGATAAAAAATGCAGACGCTGCCCCAACCACTTGTGTTATTACTGAGCTCATTATTTGGCAAACACAGTGCACTCCATTTCAAAATGATCTCCTTTTATGACGTTAGTTTGCTCAGAGCGTTGAGGTTTTATTGCATGTCCTTTGTCCATTCCCTTTGAAGGTGGCGACATGAACACTTTTTTTATTATTATTTTAGTTTATTTGTGTGAATATTTGTTTTGGTTTGAAAATACCCAGCCATAAAACAGTCATAAAACATTCATTGAAAAAGGCATTAAGAAGACAGGCAAGCGCGTTTAATATTCGCAAGCAACCCGTAATATCTGTAATTTTTCTTCTTCTTCTTTTTTAAAGACCGAGTTATTTATTTCTCTTGCTCAATACACCCGGGTTTGGAAATGTTCTGGGACTGCCATCCCTACATACCAACCCGCATTGTGTAACTACATTAGAGAGATTTCTAACTTAATTAGGTCTGGCTCCTGGTTCGTAATTATCCTTTTGAATCTTTGGCGCTCACACCACACTAATCTAAACTAAGATCTTTATATACAACCCCCCCGGGTTAACCTGGCCTCCAATTCAGCCACTCGCTGATTTGCACCAGAAAAAAGGGATCCAGATCAGCCAATTAGCGAACACATTTTTGTTGCTATTACACAGGTGGCCGTATTATCCTATTTGAGAGCAGTCTGCAGGGGCGTAGGGAAGTAGCCTGCTAATGCAGACACAGGTGGTTTAACTCTGTCCCTTGTCTCCAATGTTCCCCTTTTACTCTTTACTCTTTCAAAGTTGATCTTCTTTTGTTCGCAGATGGGTTCTTGCTTGAAGTTGGTTAGCATTATTGACTTCCTTTTTTTTAAAGCGTAGGCGATCACAATAGATAGCATTAGGCTAAAGAGGAGGAGAAACGAGGATGTTTTCACTTTTCATTGACAGATCTGGACAGCAATCTGTTTCAGAGTCTGTACTGTGGCCTGCAAAATAACAGACGTCAAAAATGCGTGAATATACTTATATACCTGTAGAAAATAATATTAAGGTTTCCCCTATGGTGAGTATTCCTTACAGAAAATATAGCATGGCCCAGCTTTGCAAACGATAATCACAACTGAGCCCGATAAAAGGTGTGGCTGAATTCATGAAACAGTATTTTTGTCTATTAAATTTTTTTCCTGAAATATATGCAATTGTGGTTTTGACCGACGGGCTGCAAAATATAGTAGAACATTATGCAAATGATCGTTTTAATGATTGATCAAATGATTTATGAAAGCTGGCGACAACTGCATGGGGTATGATTACTGTACTGTCCTCAGCTATAACTTTCATGAAAAATAGAGCAACCCACCAGCTTTTTACTGGGAAACGGGACATGAAATGCTGAGGTTAACAAGTTCTCATCGCTCAGGAAACCGCTTCAGGTAAAACACAACCCAAAATCCTATTTATAGAATAATTCATTTTTATTCCCTAATTTTTGTTAACCACCCTTGTGTTTGTAAATAACAAGGACCAGCAGTCCTTTCCTTTGAACAGAGGTTTTATGGTCTTTAATGATGTGAATTTAAAGACTATACACAATCGCGGTAGCAAAGAGGCCACGCTTTTGGATTTATGCTATGAAATATGCATGTATGTTTTGATATACATAATTATGGCCGTATCTGAGAATGACTGTAAGCTCCATCCAGTCAAAAGCTGGTTGGCTTTAGTGGTCAAGGCTGACCACTATGTTGACCAAAAAGGTTGATGACACTTTGCATCGTCGTGTAGCCCTGAGCAAGATGCCTTGATAACTCTGCGCAGGTCTAGCTGGCGGAAACTTTGCTGACGAGATGTGACCGGATTTGAATGACAGCAGTGCCTAATTTCATTGTTTTTAGATAATGAGTGGGCGTACTTTTATGAGCAAAGACATCTGATGAGAAAATTATGTATTCCCAAAATGTTAGGTCATTTAGATTCTGCTTCTCTCTGTAATAGTTCAAGTGATTCTGATGATGGCCTGCGTGCCCCCTGGTTTGGATTCCTCCGTTTTGGGGTTATGTAAAGCGGTCGGCCGTGTTTTACTGTACAGCTCTACTACTTTGTAATTGTAAATTTGCTCAGACTCTGGTCAACGCTGCGTGCTGCGTATTGCAAGAACAGACGTGAAATACCCTAAATACCCTAAATTAAATTCATTGCTGTAATAATTTATATCGTATCACTGCTCTTCAGTCTTGTTAAATCATAATCTCCTGAAGTTTTCAGGTGTATTTAAGCAGACAGAATAGCTCCCACTTTAATAGACATTGTCAGAGCAGTACCATAGTACTTATAGTTATGCAGTTATTGTTCTATACAGTTCTCTGTGTGGTTTTAGAGACAGCAGTGCCTAATTTCAATGGTCATTGTTTTTAGATAATGAGTGGGCGTACTTTGATGAGCAGAAATAAACAACCAAGGCGTTGGTGCAGATAGCGGTGTAGAGGTTAAGGTGTCAGTCTTGTAATATAAGTGGGTGAATGTAGAAATTTTAAGCTGTGTAAGTTTCTTTGGATAAAAGCATCTACTAAGCTGCTTATAATGTAATGTTTCTTTGAACTATGAAAATGAAATCACATTTGGCAGTCGATTAATACAGACTCTGTGAGAATCATTCTTGCTTTCAGACCCCTAGATTGGGTGTCAAACCCCCAACCC
Source organism: Hiodon tergisus (assembly GCA_025775045.1). Lineage (NCBI taxonomy): Eukaryota > Metazoa > Chordata > Actinopteri > Hiodontiformes > Hiodontidae > Hiodon > Hiodon tergisus. The sequence continues at coordinate 21,995 of JAOVYW010008928.1, forward strand.
AAAAAAAGGTGCTTCTGGCTTAAGGACTATCGCCTACGGTAAAATTCTGGTTCCACAGTCCCAGCCCTGCACCCTGCAGTTTAGCCTTGTCCAACACCATGCACAATGTAACAGCCTGTCACCTTGTTTTAACATGCCGCACCTGGGGGATATCATTCTAGATGGAACCACTCCTGGGATTTTCTCACGCACTGGTCCATTCACGGCTTAAAATCGCCTGGAAGTAACACAGTGGCGCTCACACCCTTTCAGACAGGGAGCATGCTGAACTAATCACTCTGCTAACGAATACAGATTAGCTTCAGCTGGACTGGAGCTGTCAACTGGAAGGGGGTCGTGGGAACGGCAGAGCCTGGCTGAAAGTGCTAGCTCTCCAGCCACTACCAGACAGGAGGGGACGCGGAGGGGCGCGGCCACAAACGAGCTGTGAAGCTATGAGGTGCCAGGTCCAAATGCAGGTGGTCTGGCGTCTGGCGTCTGGCGTCTCGGTAAACCTGACTGGTTTATGGGCTGTTTGGAGTTCCTTGTTCGAAATGAACACCAATTGTGGTAAAAAAGAAAGATAAAATAAGCACTGATTTTTTGGGCCTGCAGCCATTCAGAAACCGATTCACCTGACTGACAAACATCCGCTCACTGGCACTTACAGATACCGTGCGCCACTAACAGCAGGTTCTCAGTGCTGCTGTTGTGGTCACCATTAAATATTTATAAAAAAGCTGTACAAACTGTACCACAGTTTTGTCCAATACAGAGCAAACATTGCAAACATAACCAACAAGTAAATCTAGGCCAACGAATGTAGGCCACTTACACTACACACACCCCCTGAATATATATGTATGTATATATTAAAGTAAAGAAATGCAAGTGAGTTGTACTGTATATTTTGTGCAAATAATTCATTTCATTTCACATAAGTCTGTCTATTAAATCTAAATATATTTTATATATATCATTTATTTTATTTTAGGTAATTAATGCACTTAAATTTACCAACCTTCCTTAGAGCGTAATTCTTGAGTCCATTCTTAAAGGCATTTAATTGATTGAATGACAAGAAATTTACATTTTTAATCTGTCTCTAAATCATTAAAAACAATTGCAGTAGATTTGCAATTCAGGACAGTGATCCGTGATGCTTTGATGGGTCAATATATGTCAAAGCCTTCAAGAATATATATATATATCACTGATTAAGATTTGTTTTTTAAAGAATACCCCTTGTTACTGAGAGAAGCACATTATCCCTACTGGGGGAAATGCAATATAATTTTGCAGACTCTAAAATATGCTGGTCGTCTTTGAACACTAATAAGCCATATACTTTAAAGAATAAAGTGAACTGCACTGACTGAACAGTGCTCTGCTCCCAAAAACCTGCTTCTGTGTTGCAGGGCAGCAGGCAAATTTAGCTTTCCCTCTGATTGTCATGTTTACGCTGAAAAACAGCACAAACTGGGAGCTGCCTCCATGGGATTTTATTCAGAAAGGATCTGATAGATGCCCTGCTGTTTAAACTGAAAGTTGAGGCACAGGGTAAATTCAGTTATATTTGCAGTAGGGTATGAATAAAATGAGAGAGAAAAAACACATTTACATGGCAACCACAGCCGTCAAGCTAGGCCTGCAGACTATAGTTCCTTTCCAGTTCTCAACAGAAACGACCCCCCCCCCCCACATGGTTCCAGCATCTGCCATTTAATAACATCAAAATGGTGAAGAGCATTGCTTTCCTACTATTCCTAACTTTATCAGGCAAACTTTTGTTTCTTACATAAAAAATGTTTACCATGAAAATGTTAACCCAATTCCCCCAGAGGCGTGTGAAAAACTGATGGTGTAGCGACAATGATTACATTAATATTAATTCATTTCCCTTTAATACATTTGAGTTATTGTGCCAGAAAAGTTAGGGGGCATACGCCCCTTCAGCTCGAATGGGCATGACGCCGCTGAAATGCGCACAAATCATCTGAGGAATAGCCACTGCCAGTCTGGCATTCAGGACCTTGTTCCATGGTATTTAAAATGAATGTATTTTATAGACAAGACATGACCAGACAGGCTGTACGGATGGTGTTCAGCACTGCGGACAGCTCCAGCTCCACAGAGCCGCTCGCCTAGACTGCTTAGAGAGTCTGCACCACTTCACTCACTTGACATGTGCTTGCTTTTTTTGTGTGCCAATGTTTCCGGTATGGAACTGAAGTCAATGCTGCGGAACGGCTGACAGGTACATATTCACTGTAAGCACACTTCATACGCCGCCTGCTTGGTGGTTGGTGTATATCTTCAAATGTCCAAAAGCCAGCTGGGTGTTTGGGTTTGAGGACAACCAATACAATGCAACTTTTTTTTTTAAATGTAAATGTGTGTAAATATGCTAAACATATGCGCATAACTACGCATGCGCATTGTTTATTCTTCCCTATCGACATAGCGAGTTTTTCACTTGGGGTTAGGCTTCCAATGAAACACCACTTTACACAAAGAATCATTCTCCATCAAACTATAGCCGATTATGTAAGAACATTTCATGGTTTCCTCGGTTTCACTGCAGAGGCAGTGGCTATGAGCATCCAATAATTTAAAGCTCGAATCATAGTGATCAGGATAATATCGTCCAGGGGAAAACATAATTCTTATGCAAAAATGATTAGCAGTAGCAGACCAATCAGTGTGGACAGATCTACTGACCGTGGTGAATGTGGTGAGAAATGTAGCATCCTGAACGTTGCTGATCTGCCTTTGTGAGGAAGAATCTGCAATGGGCCGTATTGCCTTATGGAGGAATACTCGCTGAACCAGGCCAGGGGAATTGGACTGCAATGAGATGCTGAACCAGGCCAGGGGAATTGCACTGCATTGAGATGCTGAACCAGGCCAGGGGAATTGGACTGCATTGA
>JAOVYW010008928.1:25003-41164 GCA_025775045.1 Hiodon tergisus
TTGCACTGCATTGAGATGCTGAACCAGGCCAGGGGAATTGGACTGCATTGAGATGCTGAACCAGGCCAGGGGAATTGCACTGCATTGAGATGCTGAACCAGGCCAGGGGAATTGCACTGCATTGAGATGCTGAACCAGGCCAGGGGAATTGCACTGCATTGAGATGCTGAACCAGGCCAGGGGAACTGCACTGCATTGAGATGCTGAACCAGGCCAGGGGAATTGCACTGCATAATTTCCATGCACCCTTTTCCTCATTTACAGTTTTGTCATGTTTTGAACAAAGCTGTTTGATACCTCAGTGGAGTTTGTAAGCTTATTTTATTCCAAAAGTATCTGACAGGCATAGCACATAATAATAGCCTCTTAAGGCACGAATTCATCAGAATGTGGATCGATGAAGAAGCTGCCTGGATTAGAATAGTTTGGGCGGGGATTGGGCGGGAAGGCCTGAGAAAATATGATAAATGATAAAACCAGTCACACGGGTTGTCATGTATACTGGTAGATCACAACCATCACTTTTCTTAAGTCACTTATCTTTTGCTGGTTCTGCACGAACACTAAGGACCTTACACATTTTCCAATGTGAAAATTAAAAAAGCATATATATTTTTATCTCTCATTAATATTTCCTAATGCTTTCTTCCTCTACAGTACAAAACTTAATCGCACTCTCCAGCTCTAAGTGTTGGCGACTTCATTAATGTGGCTGCTTAATCATAAAGGTGTAAAAATGCAATTAATGAAATGCTGAGCTGAAAGTGAGAATTATCCCCCCCCCCCAATCTTTCTAACTATTCTTCAGCATAAGAATTGTTCTTTTAATATTAATTGGCTAACAGGAACAGGCTATTTGCAATTTAATATTGCTATTTGTCGTTGCATATTGTTACCTGAATATACTTCAGTGTTTTAACCATAAACACTGTTTGAAGGGGAACCAGTGTCTGACAAAGAACCCCACGGGACACTATTCAGTGTCATTAGTAGAAGCATCTCTACACACTATGAGGTTGGGATTCAGAACAAGTGTAGGACCTGCTCAGGGATCAGTTACATTGTCACTCATGTGAAGTACCAAGACTCTCTATGATTATGATCTCTATTGACTAAACCAGTAGGCCCTTGTGTTCAAACCACCCTTATTATATACATTTGGGACTTTGCCTTTTAGAGTGGGCCCACATTCTGTTTGTGGCAGGGTATATGTGTCATGGTAATCTGTGTCTATGCACAGAGGCAAACGGTTGCAAGGAAAGGAATACTATATGTGGGTCCCTTCTAATAACACAGCTTATTATAATTCGGTTGCATGTTCTGCTCATATTCACACCTTGGAGTATGAGGCGTAGCGTGTCGTGTCATGTTTGTGGGAGTGCTGCCTACACTCTTCACAAGCCCACACATCTGAAGTGAAAATTCTCTGTGGACTTAAGCATTTAAGCAAGGAAAATATCTCTGCCTGCCAATCATTTTTCTATATGTTTGTCGTGGGGGGGAAAAGCCTTTAATGAGTTACAAAATTGTATAAAACAGTTAAACTTGCGTTGGAGCGAGTGGCTATTATGCTAGTAGCTTAATATCAAGACCCTTTGATGTTCAATATTCTTTTCAGCAAAGGATTAGATGCATGCAGGTTTGTGTGCAGTCAGTGTCTGAAGGAACGGACCAATCCCTTCCCTGCTAGAAAATAAAAACACTGCAGGTCAAGTAAGGTCAGGGACTCCCACCCCCTTTCTTTGACTCTGTCCACCTGCAATCATGCGAACACGAGCGCTAACACTAGAAGGCCTGTGTCTATTCTGTGCAGCATCTGGGGTGAGTTTCAGAGGAAAGCTCCTCATTGGCGGTTGTTAATGGAAGTTCTGTGTGTATGACATTAAAGCTGTTTCCTTGTTCGGGCAGTAAAAAAAAAAAGCATTCCTGTCATATTTTTTTCTCTCTCTCTCTATTTTCATGTTTAATGGGGGTTTAGTAATTATTTTGGGTTACTTGTTCTGCAATTTAAAACGCTGACATAAAAAAAACAAAAAATCATATCAACTGATATGTCTGACTGTCGATTAACAGAATACATATTTAAAGATAACACTGTGTTGCTTCAGGAAGACTGAAATACAAGAGAAATGTGAACAGCACTGTGCATATAAGTAATCGGCAAGGGTATTTCATATCAGTGAGCCTTAAATCAGTGCCGTAAACTTGTTTGGATTCCAAAAAAATGTAAAAATAAATGAAAAATCTACTGTCTGCTACGACTCTCAGATACGTGTGAATGTGTAGATATTTAAATCTCCTAGCTTTCTCATTGGAGAAATTCTTCATCTTCAGTTTTGATCAACTTCCTGTCAGAAGCAAAACCACTTTAAGAGTCATATATAATAACCGCTGCAAGTTCTTTCCAATGTGAAAAGCCTTTGTGAGCTAAATATATAGTCTAACAGGTAGAAAAAAAATCAAATGCCGGTATATACACTGCAAGGTCTTTATGTAGGCCTATATCTCCTAATGACCAGCGCATATCTGGCAGGGATCACAGGTACTGAACAGGAAGGAGATAGCTGGACAGTCATGTTAAAGGGATGGATAAATCCAACAGAATGTTTAAGAAGTGGGGCTTTGGATCTGACAAGCTGCAACGAGTTATTCCACCAAGAGCGAACTCTCTGAAGATGAAAGATTGTCATTGTCGCTGCCAAGGACATCTTATCAGGACACAGTTTTGTATTAAGATCTGTTAATTATAAAACTTTGGCAGGAGTGCTGATATAATGAAGGAAGTTTAAAGCGTTTGTAAAATGGAGAGGAATGTTTTTTATTGTAATTCAACTTTCAGAACTTTTCAGGGTTGACATTCCTCTGTCTCACTCTGGGAAATCAAGCTGTTGTACTTAAAATAATTACAATGATAAATCATAAAAAATATATAACTCCTAGTCCGCCATAACCAAGAATTTCTCATTTATTTGTTTACCAACTTTGAATGCCTTGCAATTTTTAATCCTTCTATAATAATGTGGTATCATACGTGGGTTCCCAATTGCCACAAATAAAATATAACATTTTTTATATTGCATGTGATTTAAAGTAATTAGGATAAGAATGGTTTTAGACCTGTTCATTACAGTTTATTTCTGTCAGGTGGTCTTTTCACACAGCGATACAATGTTCATCTTAAATTTTCAGGTTCCTCTGGATCCTTCTACCATACCGGCGTACATTGTAATACGGTATAGCGGTTCTGCCTGTTGCAACCTCTGGCATCAATATTTACGTCGGATAGCCACACAATCAGGAATCCCTCTTCAGAATCAGGAACTAAAAAGAGTCAATGTTTCCAAAATTAACATCCAAAACAAGCTGTTAATATATTTAGCATTAACTCAGTGCTGGCTAAATTTATGCTCATCTGGGTATGCGGGACTTCACCCAATCATGGACGGTCTGTTGTTGCAAGTGTTGAATAATATCAGTTTACCAAGCCAGAAAACGGAAAAGACCTCAAGAGATAGCAGACTATAAATGCTAGAAGACAGCTACTTTAAATATGAATATACTTCAATATCAGGGTCAGTCAAATGAGAAAACACAGATGAGGCATAAGAGAGGGGGCATTTGATTGGAGAGGGGGTGGGACATAGGAGAAGCGATGACATTGAAGTGAGTGGCAGTGGTGAAGGGCCGTGGCTTTGGAGAAGGGGCGTGGCATTTGAGAAGGTACAGGAAAAATAAGGTTGAGGAAAGGTCTGGTGACATAGGCCAGACCGCTTGCTGAAGTGGCAATGTAGGTATTGTATTGTGTGTATTCCTCATGATTTATTGCAATTTATATTTTCCTAAATATAACACTCAGCATGCAGTATCAATACATATAGATGCAGTAGAGAAAGGTAAAAGTAAAGCTAAAATTTTTTATCATTAAGTAATTAAAATGTTTTTTTACAGCACACTGGTTCAACTTTGAATAAATAAATCTTCTATTCATTCTTTTTGTATTCAATGAATTTTTTCCTACATAAAATGATCTTTTACCCGTTATAAAACTTTTAAATTTTTCATCATATATTATTCATACAATGAATGTCAAATATTTGAAAAACATACATGGTGTAAGGTTAAGGAATGTCTGCATAATGCAACGTTCATGTCCCTGTGTCAATATTATGAAATTTTAATTAACATAACATGCATAAAATAAAGTACCTTAAAAAAGTGTTTGACCCCTGTCCGATTTTCTGCACATTAACACTGAGTGTTATAAGATCTTTAACCAAACCCTAATATTAGAGACATGGTACCCTGTGTAAAAGAAAAATGCATAAAAAATGTATACTTATTTCATTTATTTATTTAAGTCCCCTTGTGAAAAAGTAATGGAGTGATTACGACCCCTTAAGCAGAAATATGCAACCAAAGTCTTCCTGTATTTATTAATAAGTCTCTTTCAGCACCATGGATATATTTTGGACCACTTATGCTCCAGTTCAGTGATATTTTTGGGTTTTCAGGCATGAATTGCACTGAACTGAACACAATGCCTCAATTGGGTTGAGGTTTGTAGTTTATACAAGTCATTCCAAAACTTTAAATTTCTTGTTCTTCAACCATTCTGTTCCTTCCTTGTCTGTTCTAGACTTCCTTGTGTTGCATGACCCAGCTGCTCTTTAGTATCAGCTCATGAATGGATGGCCAGACATTATTCTGCAGAATACAGACCAGAATTTATTGTTTCTTCAATAACGGCAAGGCGTTCAGATTCTGATGTAGCAAAGCATTCCCAAATAATGCCTTAGAAATGGCTTTGCAACCCTTTCCAGTATAATGGGCATCGAAAAGTGATCTTCCAGAGGAATTTCTTTTGATCATGGCATGATGTGCCTCTAGAATCTGTGTGCTGACTTCACTCTGATGGTAAGTTGGTCAGATATTAATTGGACAGGGCTGGCCCAAATCGAGCCTGATTGTTAACCGAAGTACTCAAACAGCTGAGCCTAATTATCTAGAGGGTAACTAAGGGAGCAATAACTTTTTCACACCTGAAGATTGCATGTTTGATTACCTTGCACACCAAACAAATTAAAAGAGCACCAAACTCTGGTGTCTGTTTTTTTTTATTTTTCTTCTCTCCTCTCAGAAAACGTATATACCACTACAATCCACAAAAAGATCTGACCAATTTAAACATGGAAAATGCACAAAATGCTGAAAACTGGGCAGGTTTGCAAATACTTTAATTACTACCCTCCATAGCAGGACTTTTGCTTATGGCAAGTTGAACATTTTGTGCATACCTCACCAATGTGATTATCACACCAACATGATTTAAGCACTCTGAATTAAGTATTGCAGTGTGAGTTATCTGCATAATTTTTTATATTTTGTTGGAAATACAAGCCACGTTAAACCCATTAAGATGGACATCATGCTTGTAGTGAAATGCAAACCGGCAGTTAGACCCCAGACAAAACCCCCGTGCCTAATTGCACAATTCCTGAGAACCAGAAAGGCACTCATTAAGACTCGGAGAACCCTTGAATTCACACAACTATTTGATACAGGGTTCACTACTGTTTACGCCCTCCCATACCTTCCCCTTTTTATTAGTCTCAGTTATACTGCATATAATGGTTAACTTTGTGTGGTATTGTAGTTTCCTCCACAGTGTCTTAATTGGTAGCCACGCACCACATGTTAGTTCTTAAACGAGAATAAGGATTTGATAGGTAGAATGGAGCACCCACTCAGTTCACTGTCACTCCACTAATCCTGCTAAATAGTTACTCTTACCTTGTTGTTGTTTTTAATAGAACAGAAGCCCTTGTTTGAACACACGTACAAGCACTAGATTTTATTTTCAGAGCACATTTTCATAGATCTGCTGTGAAGACAGAAAGAAACATGAAAAGGCATTATCCGAATCTAACACATCAACTAAAACACCCAAGACAGTTCGGCATATACAATTCCTTATGTCTTTTGTGAACAATATAAATACGGCCATTTTTCATAAATATGTAGATCTATAACAGATATGTTCTACACACAAACAAGGACAATGCAATGATAGAATATAACTAAATTTCTCTGACACACGCACACACATGTCAGAGAAATGTAGTTATAGTCACTAGCTCTGCTAAAACTTGGCAAATCAAGTGCTTGGCTATACTAACTCTGTGGACCTGCAAATCCAGTGCTAATGAGAGGGTGGATTCTCTCCCCAACATCAGGAAAGTACCATGGAATGAGCAAAACATGTTTATATCCTCTTTTTTTTTGATGTTGTGTGTGCTACATAACTTTGAACTCTAGGACATCTATGTATTGTCATTACTGTGATTATTATTTCCGTTTGGGTGTTAGCATTGGTTGCGTCATTACACAGGAAAGAAAAGACACACCCAGGTGTCACTCATCCGTAACGTTTCACACACCACATTCTCAGATTGATATGCTGTCAGAGCGTTGGGGTTGTGTGTGTGTGTGTGTGTGTGTGTGTGTGTGTATATATATATATAAACATTTAGCCAGTGCTTTATCAGTAAGTCAAATCATGTGGTCACATTGAAGGAGTTCACTTTAAGGGATGATAATTGATTCCGCTTTAGAAATCACGCTTCCTTGCTCTTGTGGATGAGGTTAGGATTTCATCCCTACGGAAACAGATAATGGGAAATTCTTAACCAGAATGACTGGCTTTCCACAGACGGGTGCTGGGATTCAGCAGGCTAGATAACTGATCCAGGTCTGCCACAGGGGCTTTATTAAAAGGCGAACCATTGGCATGTGGCCTCCAGTCCTTGATAATGTATCATTTCTCCTGGCCGGCACAGTTACCTTGTTAGAATTCCCGTCTTAATTTCTTAAAACATCCAGCATTATTCATTTCTTAATTATGCCCATTTTTGCAAAGCATATATTTTGAACGCTCAAAATAATGGAATGAGGTTTCCAAGTCAAATGAGCCTTGTAGAGTGCATCTGTAATGTCTTAATTTCTTCTCAAAACTTAGATTCTGGCATCATTAATAATTGAATTTAAAATTTGGAAACAATTTGAAATGTGCCAAAATAAGGGGACTGGTGAATTGATTGATTTAAAAGATCAAGCAATGGGGATAAAAAACTAAAAATCTATATTTTTATTGTACTCACAAAGTATTATTGAGATATATTGACACAAATGTAAAATTGCATTTATGGAATTGTTACTACGACGGTACAGTGCTAGCTAGTACTCCCTACGTGATCTGATAACCGCTAAAAAGAATCCGGCTGGTTGTGGCAGTTACTGAGCAATGTGGAGAATGAATGTGTGTACAGTTAGCGTTTTAATTAGAAAAACGGAACAAGCTTCTTATTACCCAGAGCCATACCTAAATTCAAAGGAGCTAGCATCATCCACGGCTTTGAACTGATGAAATGTGAAGATACCCAAGATGAATCTGACCCGGCCTGTTAGTGTAATTGAAATCGAAAGCTCCAAAGTGTGCAATTTTCTTCTGAATTCAGTTCAATTCTGTTTTTTTATCCCTCCCTTTCTTGGCAGACCTAAATGTGCAATTTCCCAGATTCATAAAAAATACATGTTTTATTACATATCTTTGCATCTCTGTGTTAGCTCTCTTTTTTTTCTATATCTGGACCTGCAACATTCCCCTAATGATAATGTATTTGTAGGCATATTTGCGTAAAGATAACTTATTTATAAAAATTATTGAATTCATTATCTATTTTATATGGGACAGTAATATTTCCGTTAAAAGAATTTCAGTAAAATTTATGAAATATCTAAATTAAATATCTATGAATATTTGCAAGATTAATTTTGACATATTCAAGCAGTAGATAAAGTTCAAAATGACCCTACAATAAATTGAATATATAACTGAAAGCCAAAGCCTATTTTGGCATCATTATGCCACTATAATTATCTATTAAAATAAGCACCACCAGGCCCTAAACTTGTAACAATTAAGTCAGGAGATACTAAGTATCCTACATATAAAACACAAAAAATAATGTGTCTGTTATGTAGTTTTCTTTGTCAGTGAGATATTGTACAGATCAAACTGATCTATCTATTGTCGTATTGGTTATTTCACTGGATAAATATTCAAGAACCTGACGGCGCCTGTGTTAATGTGGGGTTTGTCTGTATGTGTTAAGTGAGCAAACTTTAAACTTGCATGTCTTTCATCCCTAATACGACCCACTTTAGATTTACCCCCGCAGCAAAATTATGTGCATTTTGTCTTCTGAAAGCTCACAGAAGGCAGCAGGAAATGAAACGATAATCTCCTCACATTTGGGTACTGTGGCATCTTCACCATCGCCATGTGGCAGATGGCACACCGAGCGAGAGTGGGATGTCTTTAAAGATATCCTTAATTTCTTCAGAGGCTGTCAGCCTCTCTCTTCTGCTGTTTGGCTTAGTCTGCAGAGTGCCTCTCCCACCTCTCTCGCACTCCACGTGGTGAGTTAAAATAAGACCTCCCTCTGTGATCTGTAGGGTCACGTTTCCTGTGTTAAAGCTTTGAATTAACTGAGGAGAGAGAGATCCGACCTGATGCTCACAGCCTGAGCAAATGGCACGGCGTTTTATTGCCTGACCTCCATATAAGTGCGCTCATCACTGTGAAAACATGGCAGAAATGACAGGATGACATGCTGGACTGAAGTCAAGAGCATGACGCTTATGCAAGAAAGCAAGATACAGGAGCATGTCCGTGAGGCAGTGCCTCCTCCTTAGATTACCTGTGTTTGCTGACATCTAAGTTAAAGGTACTTCATTCTCGAAATGCATATGGCTGTACTTTAACGCATTGATACGCTATTATCTCTGTAAAATTAGACAAGGAAATTATGATGTGCTAACTAGGATGTTTACAACTGACTGCAGTTTCCACTCTGTCATAATTATGTCTCCTCCCTTAAATAGTTTCTCAGAGGAAGATAAGTAAGCTAATTGCAGAAGGTACACAGGTTAACCGGAATCGACAACCTACATTGAAACAAATAGAAACTATCGACCTCATTAAAGGTGTAAGGCACTGCCAGTTTGTATCGTTTCACCCAGTAATCAAGTGAAGCAGGATCTGTTTTTAAAAATCCACCGTGCATTTCAGGTGAGAATCGAGACCCACTCTCTCCTTTAGGGTGGAGCGAGCAGTCACCCTTACGGAGCAGAATGTGCCTTCTCATGCTATTGACACTTAACTGTGCTTGATAACAATCACACTTAAGTTTGCTCTTCCTGATTGAATCCTGGGAGGTAATGTTTTAAGCTGAACAAAATTGAATGAAGATGACGGACGCTTGTCCGTAACGCATGGAGCAATCGAGATATGGACTAAAGAGCGTGGAAGAGCCCTCTTCATGCGTTGCACGGCCTTTCGCACCCGCGACACTCAGCAGGGGCTTTTGAGTTAATTGTTCGACGCTGTTCTGAAGTTGCACCCAAAGTGGGACGCTGTGAAACACAGCCGCCACAGCAGTACTGCTGTTCTGACGGAATAAATAAACGTGACTGAGCTGTTTACTCACCCGCCGTACGTAGCTGTCAGCTATGGGGGAGGTTCGAGAGACGCAGTGCGCGCCGGCGCTTCTCCCTCATCTCCGAAATAACATTAACGAGGGGGAGTAGGAATTAGGGATTTGTAAGTGCAGCTCTCCTGCTTTTCAACTCTTTGAATTTATGTCAAAGCATGGAGGGGAATCTCAAAAAAGCAAAACGAGAGTTGTGGGCGATGGCAGGGTCCACAGTGGCCTTGTTTTTTTTAAACTCATGGAAATTGAATAGCTTGTTATCTGGCTGGCTTTCTCAGAAAAGTAATGATCCTATTATAATAAGTGGTAAAAAGCTTATTCTATGTTTTACCATGGAGGTTTTTCTTGAATGTTTTATTTGATTCAGTTTGATTTATTAATCATTTATTGATTGACCTTTTATGTCATTTTATTGATTTGGTTAAACACCACATCACCTCTTTAGTCTTAGGGGTGAATTAGCATAGATGATAAGATGATTTTACCTGTTGAATGTCAATCCTGGAAAACACATCGATGTGACAGGATGAGATGGTGTCAGATGCACCTCAGGTGGATTCACCACCAGTGGAGCCAACTTCTCATTAGCAGCAAATCAAGGTCTGATGGAGACCTCAGTGGACACCAGCTACAGTGTGCTCTGGACCTGCGGAAAGGCACACTAATTAGACGCTACAACAGGCTAATCAATGCGGAAGTCCAAGTGCGACGATCTGGACGGGACTGTCTGCTCTCTACTGAACTCCGCGTACGGTGATTGATGGAGGCCAGACTGCGCCACCTCCCTCGTTGTTTCTTTCGCTGGGCCATCCTGACGTGAGAACATTCGAGCAGAAGAAAAAAAAAGAGGCTAGTTGCTGCCAACGTAGCGGCAGATTATTTGCGAGAATGTAGCACACGCACTGTTTGCTAGACTTAGCTGAACATTTGAGCTTGGATGACAGACATCATGCAGTGCTCAAGTATCTGTAAACAGGCTATTGCTTGTGTGGGCCCCACAGGGGTAATGCAACCTGTTAAAAATCATATAACTACAGCTCGGGTTGTCTGGACAGGCAGATACGTATGCTGCCGGTTGTGACTTCCACTGTAGGCTCTCAACACTGTTGATGATAAATGTTAATCTGTATGGCCACCCGTGTAGTCTCTATGCAGTAAAATGTAAGCGAACCATCCATTAATAAATTCCACACTTGATTTTCACTGGACATTCCATGTTGGGTTGTGCATCGGTGACAAAGAGTTCTGGGAAAATTGTGGGTGTCCAGCTGTTAGGCCTACATCACATTGTAGTAAGATTGTGATGACCCATATTTAACATTTGTAATATAAACTTCACCAGTCCCCAATGCGGAACTTGCATCGAACTGAACTTTTTGAAGGCTGTTTTTTGTTTTTTGTTCCTTTTACATTTGCTTGGGATCATATAAAATTGGCTGTTGGATTCTTTAACTGGTAAGGAAACACGTTCTGTTTAAAGCCTCTCTTGCACAATGCACACATGGCACTTTTGTGAAGGAACAGATAATACATTTGGTTAAAAGCTGGCCGAGGAAAAGGGCTCTTATGTGGGCTAGTGAACTGAAAATGCAGAAAACTAAGCCTTTGTGACAAATGCATGAGAAGCAAAAGGGAGCCAGTACTGTAGTGATACTGACACTGCAGCTGTGATTTGCAGCAGTTGAGTGTTGAAAACGGGTGACAGATTGTAGGATTAAATTTATGACACTCAGTCATTAAAACCGCTGCCACGCACGGAGACCCAAGGCCATCTTTAAATTAAACAACAGCAATCGCTTACACACAGCTCCCACATTGACATGGAATATTTCTTGTCGGTTTAGGAATAGGCTTGCACATGTGTCAACAGCAATGACTCCAGCAGAATTTAATGTTCTGGTTACATTTTTTTGATAATAAATAAACTTAAGCCACACAGTACCGTAAAAAGTATTTGCTTCCATTCTGCATTTCTGGATTGTTGCCTGTTGTTTGACACTGAATGTTATCAGATCTTCAACCAAAACCTAATATTAACATAATTTAATGTTCACTTATTTAATGTATTTTTTTTTAAAAAGTTATTCAATACCCAATGCTCCCATGCGAAAAGTAATCGCCCCCTTAGACTCAATAACAGGTTATGCCACCAAACGCTTCCTGTAGTCCTTCACAGCACCATGGAGCAATTTTAACCAAATCCTGCATGCATAATTGCTCAAACTCTGTTACATTTGTGCGTTTTTGATCATAAACTGCTCATTTCAGGACCTGCCACAACAGCTTAATGGGGTTTAAGTCTCAACTCTCAACTCATTCCAAAACTTTTTCTTGTTCTTCAACCATTCTGATGTGAAGACTTGCTTGTGTTATTCGGATCATTGTCTTGCTGCATTTCCCAGCTGTGTTTCACCTCATTGATGGATGACCTGACATTCTCCTGTAGAATTCTCTGAAACAGAGCAGGATTCTTGGTTTCTTTAATGATGGAAACCCATCACCATGCTTGACTGTTGGTATTAGGAAGACAAAAAAGTAAGTTTGGTGTTCTCCAGACATAACGAAAAAAGTTCCACTTTTGACTCATCCGCCATTTTTTTGCGGTCTTTCTGAGTCATAAACACTGACCTTAAATAAGGCTTGAGAGCCCTGAAGATACTATGATGTTGTTCTAGGGTTTTTTTTGTGACAAATCGGCCACTCCTGGGAAAAATTACTACTGTCTCAAACTTTCTCTATTTGACTGTGGTTTCGTGGAGCATCAGAGCCTTAGAAATGTTCCCGACTGAAAGGGGATCAAAAAAACTGGTAGGCAAAGGCATTTTTTTCCCTGCGGTCTTCCAGAGGAATTTCTTTTGATCAGGGCATGATATACCTCAACTCTAGGGCCTTAGTTAGAAAACTGGCCTGGGCTAGCCAATCAGGCCTGATTTTTAAACAAGGTACCCAAAAAATTATCCGTTTAATTGGGTTAAGTTAACTGGGGGCAACTGTTTCACACTTGAAGATCTCATGTTTAATCACCTTGCACACCAAACAAATGAAAGGAGCACCAACAATTAATGCCATTTTTTTCTCTATGCTATATCCTTAATTAAAGAATAAGCCATTAATGCACAAAGACAGTACGCAAACGTCTTGCTCCTCCTCAGAAGTATTCCAAAGCCAGAGGCTTGTCGACATTATACCCGGTTAGCATTTATGTCTGGAGTTGTGAGCGCAAGACTCCGTTTTGCGTTTGAATGAAATGAATATCGGGCCGCCATCCACGCACTGTGGATGTTCAGTGATGAATAATGAAAGCGGGATAACAGCAGAGCCCATGCAAATCCTGAGCCATCGCTGAGTCGCTGGCAGCTGTTCAGAGTCTGTTCTTGGCAGGTAGCGATCACTGGGGAGCCTGCCGTTCTCGCTCCTCCACCCCGCTTTCCCAGCACCGGCCTCGTTTATCTCCCCGTCTCCCTCTTCCGACGTCTTCATCCACAAACTCCCAGCGCCCCCTTAGTACGGAAATATCCACGTTTGTTTATATTCCACCAGCTTCTCCCACTCTCTGATGGACAGCTTTTCCATGCTGTGTGTACTGCGTGGGGAAAATACATTTAAAAATCTTCTTTTCTAGTTCTATTTTAATACTAAGGTTCTTTGCAGAAGGTTCTTTGATAATCAATATTGCTTCAATAGGGGTCATTGCAGTTCTCAAAAAAAATTTGGGGAAAAAAATATATATTTATTTGCATTATTTTACCTAATTGCTGGGGGCTTTGTCAGGAACTGGATTTTATATTTGCAAATATGTATGTTTCAATCCACTAGTATTCCTATTAATATTATTATTAAAGTTTCTGATATTTCACCTGTGCCGTCACATTTCCAAATACCATTACTAATAAATCCCTTTTTAAAATATACCTGTCACCTAAGCAGTGCAGGCCAGTTTATCACCTGGAAACAGTATAAAACGTAAAATTTTTACCCTGGTTAAGCATTTATTTTAATATCTTTTTAGATTTGATCAGAACATTTGGATAAACAAGGTTTATGACCCCATCTTTCAAACATGACAAATAAATAAATACATAAATATAAATTTTACATGTTCTTTGACAAACAAATATCTCATCGCAGCACTCCCTTAAGGGACCTGACTGGTCTAAATCACAGACGTTCAGTTTTGTCTTTTTGGCGAATTTAGGAAGGGGAATACAGCTTTTACAGTGCATCTGAACATGAAACAACCAACTCAATTAAGCTTCTAATTACAGGAAATTGAAGCAACAGTACAGCTGGGGTAACATATCAGAGTTAGTCACGTCAAGATATCCATCCCCACACAATCTGACCCGCTTTCCGGAGGAGGATTTAAGACTTGGTACAGTCTCTGAGCCAGCCAGGCTCAGTAAGAAATGTGTAAATATAATTCCTCAGTAGGCAGAGGGATGTTCAATAATGCTGCTCCGCTTGATGAAGTCACTGGTAGAGACATTTATTAAGCACAGCGCTGAGCCCAGCAAGGTGGCTGTGTTTTCGTCTTTGGGGTTCTATATGTGTCTGCTTTGTGATTGTTGAAGGAATTATCACTCTGAATGAAATATCTCACAAACGACCTTCACATTTCTTTGTCTTGCATCATAGCTTACAGCTTATTGTGAGTAATTATGCAATCCCCTGTAGAAAAGGGGACGATGTGGTTCCTGATAAATAAAATAGATTTTTATTTTCTCTCTCCCCCGAAAAGTTTGTCTGGATGCTAAATTAGTGGGGAAAGCATGTAGTCCTATATTAGCTATTTGATTGATGTATTTAGTTCAAGACCCCCTGCCCAGACATTCCCAGCTCCCTCATTGGATGCCCTCCCCTTCCTTAGTCAAATCATCAAGACCTCTGTCTGCTGAGGTGGACAGAATTGTGGTTTACATGCGAGTTTTAACCTGTTGTCTTGCAGTCATTGTGCACGTTGCAAAAGAGCACTGAAAAGAATGATGCCTCTGAAAGTCATACACATTTGTAAATAGCAATTAAATGTGCTTTTAAAAGCCTCATTAGTCCATAGCCACAGACTTGCTAGCTCGGCTAAATAGAGCATCTTAGAACAAACCTTCCATCTAGTAACATGGCACTTTTTCCTATTCTCATCATGACCATGGCTCATGGCCTGCCACAATTGGCTGTATCAGGTTAACAATACCTTAAAATCAATGGCAGCATGGTGAGAGACCAGAGTGTAAGTAGGTAAAGCCAAGAACAGGAAGCGAGACGGTAGTAAAAATAATTTAAATGTTAGTTCTGGCCATTTTCCTTAATTCCAAGAGCACCACTTATCCTACATTACCAATTGATGTGAGGGTATGTCACATCATGTCTAGCTCTTTGCTCAGATATAATATTTGGGAAAAAGGTGCCATTATTGTCTGAGTTCCACTTAAATTCAGACAATTATCACTATTGTTGCAGAGTTGTTATTTTTGTTCTGGAGGAAGAATGGTTTTAAGTGACAGACGGGAGTAGCATCTTCGTTTCACAATATTTTATATAGCATTTAAGCAGTTCTGTAAAAGGCATTCTATTATTTTTGTTTTGCACCAAATTTTGTTCATTAAGAGAATGCCATTAGCGAACAAAATTTGATGGCTTAAATACACTAAAAGCACAACGGGAAGCCGGCGTGCAGATGGGCCAATTCTAAAGACTATCCCAGCTTCTGTGGGTTTTCCAGGAGAAATGCAACCTTAACCGTAACCTTCTGTGTTCTATTTAACTGTCATGGCTTGTTAGCTAATACAGGAAACAATAAACTTGTTTTGCCAGTTTTTTATGGCTGTCTAGATTAATTTTAATGGTTCGTTAATTGTATCTCATATTCGCACACCAGTGTTTTTTAGACTGTCCACCATTGAGAAAAGGTAAAATGGCACACAGGACCGTGAATCGAACCACCGCACACGAGACACAACCTCCGACAAGTGAAGCGATTAGCTTGTTCAGCTAAATACCGGCATTCGTAGCGGCGGGAACCAACCATACTCTGTCCCAACTCCGGAGAGTGACGTGGCTGTCCGTGGCGAATTCGATCACAACGAGCATGCTCCACATGAAAGCACAAACGCATTTACTATCTCCACCAATTCTTATCAATTCCATCAACACTTTCCCAAAATTGTTTTTCAAATGCATGCTTTATGCTGACAATATTGTACTTTTCCAAGAATGTTTTCTGAAAAGAAAGTCTTCAGTCATGGTGAATGAATTTTGACAACAGGATTAGCTGCTGCGGTTATTATCATTTCTGGGTTACCATTATTGTGTAAATTGTTAATTATTCATAAGTTAATAAGCCTTCAAAATTATGAATGAAACAACTGCACTGCCATGTTACACATAGCCTCATATGTCATAATCGTCTTGATAATGCCTTGCAATTCTCTTCGACACCTATTACATTCTGCATTTGTAGCTATCATGACCTGTGCGTGTGAGTGCTGGCACAAACACCAAATGATCGGGAGGTGGGGATGGCAGGGTGCCCATGGGTGAGGGTGATCGGCGAAGCATGCATCAGAAGCAATCGAGCCCTGCGCGGCGTCTGCAACAGCAGCGAGCCCACAGTGAC
>JAOVYW010008928.1:41264-65755 GCA_025775045.1 Hiodon tergisus
AGGGTGATCGGCGAAGCATGCATCAGAAGCAATCGAGCCCTGCGCGGCGTCTGCAACAGCAGCGAGCCCACAGTGACAACATGGTGCCCGCTCTCAGCACATTGCTGTACGAGTGGGGGTGAGATGGCTCAGACAGGCACCCACCGCCCTCTCCTCGACCCCGGCTGCTCCGGCGGAACGCAACCCGGGGCACATCCTGATGTTTTCGACGTGTGGTCCAACAACCTTGGGCCCTTGTCTAAAAAGGGAAAGGTGATACCCCAGGCAGTCTCACAGACTCGCGCCACATGGCCGGTACATTCTACATTCCCTTTGTTGCATGTGGCTCTGCCCTGCAAAGCTGGAACCTGCAGTGTCCCAGCAAAACTAAAATGATATATATAATATATTCACTGCATATAGCCATGGTTGATCAGCATTTGTTGTGTCATTAAGTTGGCAAATGTGCTCATTATTAATTAATTACAAGCCATTTGAGACATCCAGGGTACATTAATATAGCTTCACCACCCATGTGAGTCTGTAATGCATTCATTAAAATGAAAAAAATAATAATAATTCAGTTTGAAGATAAAATGAACTTGTATCGTTTAAAAAAAAAGAATATTAAATCAAGAAAAAGTGTTCTGTGTGTGCCTCGGATATTTATTTATGTTTTAAAATCTCCATTTATATTTTATTGTATTCTTATTATTCTTTTAAATTCATTTTTTACAATTCTTAGACTTAGAAGTCAATTTGAAAAAAGTTATTTAAATTGTCATCATTGTTGATGAGTTGAAAGATCACATAATTTTATCTTGGATTTGAATATGAAATTTGACATTTAACAAATAAAATACCTGAAATATTTGGATCTAACATTTATTCTCATCAAGCATCTGTATACATTTCCGATGGCATTGTCAATTTGAACAATTTGCAGTTTACTAATTTATTTATACATGTTGTGCATACACAGCCAAAATAGCAATATTCATATCTGTGTTTAAAAAATGAGCTCTATAACTTATTTTTTTATCTTAAAAGGAACAGTTAGAGGCACTACAGCTCAGGTCTTGATATTGGTAGTAAGTATTATATGGAAGTGATGGTTGTGATATACAAGTCGAACTGTGAGCCATGGTGTGTTTGTGACACACACTTCAGTTCAGTTCAAGTCCAATGGATCAGTGGCAGTGATATTAATGAACACAATTATTGTCACAACAGAAGCAGAAGCCAGAACGGCAAAGGGCTTATAACGCAGGATAAAAGTTGTCACATAGATCTCCAAAAAAACACAAAAAAACACCAAAACTCCTTGTGACAAAGGCTTAGTTCTTTTTCACGAGACAGCTTCTCCATATACCTTTTTGAGCCATCCTCCACCCCGTTTTGGTCTTTATTTATTTATTTTGGTTTAAATGAAATAATTAGATAAGCAATACGCAATTGGGTGGTGACCCTGATCAGACATGGCAGGACGACGCATAAGAGATTATGAGAATGGTAACTAATGGCAACACGGCGGGATGAGAAGTAAATAAATAACACGGGGATAAAAAAGCAGTCCTAATGGGATGAAAATGACTCACTCCGTATTCCCCGGCCAGTCTTAGTCCCCACACTCACAGATGATCTGCGACAGCCCCTGCTGCACACAGCTGTTAGCTACACACAGATCGGCCACTCAGGACATGAGGAATGATAAGCGTGCGAGTGTGCGGTGAACACAGTGGTGGCAATCAGCTTGAGTTAAGAAAACGCGAAAGCCCCGATTCACATGTGAATAAAGGGCTCCGCCCGCTTGTTAGGCGATAAATGTTACATTAAGTTGTCAGTATGGGTTAGAAGTCCCTGGTTGTCAAGGGTGTTGAGCCAAAAATATGTTATCCCTGTTGCAGCTTTTACCACTAAACATAAATTAATAAGCTGAGCTCAAGGTCAGAAGTTAATTTTGCTTTCAGTAATTTGGAGACTTGGCTCACAGTATATTTTACTATATGTAGTTTGAATAAATGTAATAGTCAACTCAAAAAAGAAAACCAGATTAAACACAGCTTATGTCTGCTGATTTCACAAGAGCTGTGAGGGAGCTCATAATATTAAGAAAATATACTGTGTATTTTTTGACATTTTTCTGTATGTCCCATCCTGTGCATTCCCTGCCTCACACCCTACACCTGCCGGGTTTGGCTCCAGTCCCCCGTGACCCTGAATTGGATAAGGGGTTTCAGAAAAGGTGTGGATGGATGGTTAATTTTATAATAAATAGAGTTTAGGCACATTAATTCTGGACTTTAATTTCTTACATTTCTTTTTTGCCTTACTGCATATTGACTAATAGCAGCTAATAATAGCTAATTAGTAATGCTTATCTTTTGTCTGAAAAATGAATCATAAGCTATTTTCCTTTAAAGTTGACAAATCACGCTGTTTCAGGCCGGTCATTAAGACCATTGTGGCGAGCCCTCCATGAGCAATGGCCTACACTCCCCAAATAAATATGAGCTTCATTAGTTCCCATTTTATGCAGTAATCATAATGTCTCTGCTAGCACCACTCGTGTATCTCTGTTGTTGTTACAGCTTGGATGCTTCAAACTGACCTCTTTCAATCAGCGGGGGTTGCCTTGATGGGAGAGTCAAGGGAAGACTTGGTGTTAGGATAAGACCCAAGATTAGTGCTGCGTGTGAGACCCCCTGGGTCTTTTGTTCACCAGTCTAATTGTGCCTGTAGTCAGAATGCCTGCAATTGTAATTCTGGTTTTGCCTTGTGTACCTCGTGATGTGAAAATAGATGCGTTTTTTAATAAGGGATTTATGCTCTGCCACATCACATTATGACAGTGAATGCACTTCTTAATTTACTTTTGGGGTTACCTAAAATGGCTTGCTTCTGTACATTTGCATAGCTATTTGAAGCTGCCTACAGGAACGCAGCGACATATACACTTGAAAGAAAAGTAAGCTTCAGTAGTGTTTCTCGAATGCCTTTTCTCTGTTAGTTAAATTGGCATATTAGCTTCTGTTAAATCATTGGCACTTAAAACTAATATGAAAGCATTTAGTTCAACTTTTCGTTCAGCATTTGTGGATGGGTCAGCTCTCCCCAGCCCGTCAGGTAGGATGCAGGCCCTATTTACAGAATGACCGCGAAACCTGTTGGCTCAGTGGCACTGATTAAGTGTGGCCCATTGTTCATCCAAGAACAAGATAATACCGGATGACATTTTCCCCGGCATACAATGGGCATACTCTGGGCCTCAAACTGCAATGTCTGTTTTCAAAGATGGAGATGAAAAACAGAAATAAAGTGAAAAACATATTCAAAAACACAACACATACAGCAATGGTAAGAAAACAGAATGCACTGTTAACGACCCATCGACAATGGTCCCACACTGCCTTGGATGGGAGCAATTATTTAATACTGCCTGCTGACAGTTTTATACTGTTGTCTCACTTATTGGAAAGACGGCATGATTTAAATCACTGTGGATAATGGAAAAGTCATTCATTTCCTGTGGCAAATGTAATTATTATTTTTAAAGGCTAGGGTGTACAAGGTTAACAGCATATGGTCGGCTCGCCAAGTGTGACAATTATCGTCAGTGTGCTCGCACATGCCGCACGCGAATGTAATTGTTTTGTGGAAAATAATAACATGTCAGCAATTTAATGTGATTTTAATGTGGTTTTAATTTGCTTGATGTCAATGGGTAATTATTTATCATTAGGTTATGAGCTTGTGTAATATTCCTGGCTTTGATGATTGACCAAATGGACGGATCACATGAGCAGGAGCAGCGCTGGGGTTAAATAAACGTGGCACATGGCTGTTTATCACATTGTTTTGTTGACATTAGCACAGGTATGCATACTATGCTGACTCAAAGTTTCAACCCTTCTCTTGAGAGGGATTCGAATCAAAGGGATCGATGAGTTGCTACTGAATTGTACGAGACAAATGTACTGATTTACGGAGAGAAGCTAAAAAAGTTAGCTTATTAACAGATTAACAGACAGCGTTAATGAGCACAATACATAGTTTTCCGGATGTAAAATATGTATGCCGGTGATGTTGTATTTCCGGAAGTTTCAAAAGAGCCAGACTGCTGAGGTTTCTTTGAGAAAAGGCTAACATAGAAAAATATCTTTGTCCATAACTCAAAAGGACCTGCACAATTAGCAGATATAAAGATACCCCTTCTTTTGAAGTGTCATAAACTAATTGAATCGGATGGTTTTCATTTCAGCATTCAATGGAATTAAATGTCATTACTTTGTCCTTTTCATCCACATGGACTTTAATAACAATATGCAATTCATGGCCAGGTACAATCTAATCAACATTTGCATCTGAATATAATAGGAATTATACATACAAATCACCAGGATTTTCAGACTCCGACGACTTACAGAATGGGTGGTTTAAATATATTATGCATTGAGCAGTGAATATAAGGGTTTATCGTCTTTCCCCTAGAGCTCTAGAAGCCAAGAAAAATATTTGCACAAATGCTGCAAAATCCATCTATTCTAAATTAAGAAAAAGAAGAAAAAAAAAAAAGGCAATGCTAGTTTTTGTTGCATAGTTATGCAGCGGAGACAAGTAGGTTCTTTAAGCAGAGTACATTGTATTTGCATTTTTGAATGCATCTGTAGTATGGTTTATCCACTTCTTTTAGAATACTATATGTTCTTACGGATGGCAGGAGAAGAGGTTTTTGTTTTTTTTTCTAACATGGAGAAAATAACTTTAGTCCCATCAGGTTTGCTGTGTTTCTTTCAGGCTACCACAAGGACGTTTTCGCCACAAACTGAACGGATGGCTGGCCTCTTGTGCAATACCTCTGTGGGGAGAGAAATCAGTGTGTTCCTCATTAATGCAACACACAAGGCTGTGCGCTCATGATTCGTGGTTTTTCCTTTCCGGGATGAGAAGCGTAAAGTAGGTCAGGCCCAAGAAGCATCCAGCCCGAATTTAAGTCAGCCTCCTTTGGAGGTAGTTCATAAATGGACTGGACTGGAGGTCTCAATGCTGTGGCTTTCCCCCGCTGGAGGGCATCTGCCTGTGGTCCGCATTGCCTGGGCTTTCGACGAGTCTGGTGTCAATGGGAACACATTCACGGATGCCCTCTGGGGCGGAGGAAACCATGCAAACAGTCCATACTGCTCCAGTACCTCCCCTGCCTGTGGGCACGTAATCTTTCTTATTCCACCTTTTCATCTCTCCCAGAAAATGGGAACTGTAGAGTCTTTAGATTTTGGCTTTGAAGCACGTGCCTATGGGTTGCACCTTTTTCGAGAATCTGGGATTGTTATGAAGAAAATATTACTCTGGTGGACACAATTGACCGAATAAGGAGGTGATACACTGGTCTAGGACCAGTGGGGAATTTATTTCACACTATATAACAGACACACAGAGTGTGAACACAGTTTTATTTGGTTACTATTCATTTCAATTACAATTAGCATTGTTTGCCTGAGGAATGCTGAATGGACCCACAAAACGTATATAAAGACCTTCTGTGATTTATAGGTTAAATGTAGGACCTGGGTTTATTTATTATCATATCATATCATTGTTTTGTGCAGCCTTTGATAAAGTCCTTAAATATGTTAGAAAGTAGTTACTGCTAAGTTAAATTGGCCATATTTTGCCTAAGGTATGGCTTACTTTAAACTTTTTCCCTCTCTCTCTCTCTCTCTCTCTCTCTCTCTCTCTCTCTCTCTCTCTCTCTCTCTCTCTCTCTCTCGCACTTAACCTTGCAGAGCTTAAGGGTTTATGGCTTTGTTTTGTTAGCACTATAAGAGCTGTTGGAAGTGGAAGTCGACTTGGCCCTGGATTCCTTACAGCTTAGTGCTCAGTGGCTGATGTCAGGATTGTGCCATGATATCTGCGATCAGTTATTAGGCTTGATAAACCTACTCATAGCCGGCCACAGCTATTGGGGGGTAAGAGACACGCCCATCTGAACATTTTAGTGGTTTCTCTTCAGTAGGCATGGTGTGCCACTTTTTTCCGCAAGAGAATGGAAGGAAAAAGTGTCTCCTGGCTGACATTTACATCTTTAGATTGGGTTTCTTTAAAGTAATCAATGAAGGAAATATAGAGAGGAATCCAATTAAAAATATAGATTTTTTAGCTAAACTCAATTACGTCACAGCTCATCAGCAGTTCTCCTGTATAAGTGCTTCTGGCCCAGCCACAACTTAATCCACATCTGAGAAACTTGAACTTCAGCCTTCCAGAACAGTGGAGAACTTAATGACAAATTATGGTGGACTCTGAAACATGAGGATGAAGGCGTTTTCTGTGTTTCTTTGTCCAACCCATTGAGCAAAGGTGAGGCACCGCATTTAGTCTAAGCAAAGGAATGGATTTTTTTTTAACGATCTCTCCTCCACCATTTTTCCCAAGGACGCTGAAAATTGTCAGCACTGATGTAAGCTTATGTGTAACGTAAGTTTGTAAATTTAAGACGGAAAACATGCCCTGCCACAAAGTTTTGCCCTGCAAAAAAGCTTTATTTTGCTACCACATTATGCATCAAAACACAAATCTGGTAAGGTTTCGCTTTAGCTACCTGTGGTAACACCTGACCACAGTGATTATACACTATGTTGTTTGGAATTATCTTCCATAAAGCTGAGCAAGTGGGGTTGCAAAGGGTGGGAATATAGGGTGGGTGAATTTATAAAATGTCTATTATAACAGAGAATTTGGGGGATTTTCCATTGCATGCTAAATACATAAAGATGAATAATTTGATCAATGTTATATTGAAAATACATTTAAAAGTGCTAGCTAGTGTAAACTATCATGGGTTTATGTATTGCTTGTGGTCTTCTAGAACAAGCTCTTATTAAAATACAACACAGCAGAAGGTCTTCAGTAGAACTGAAATGATTCCATATTATTTGATATCACTAAGGCTAGCTAACAGTGCAGCAATTGGTGGAATTTACTTTAAATCTCGAACTTTTTTATTAAATTTACAGGTAAATTACCATGGTATTTTGCTACCCTGCATTCGAGATGCACCCGGTCCTAAAGTAAGAGAAGGTGCATTACTAGTTTGTCCACTGAGTCTATCCAGTTGCATTCACTACCGAGTATTTTCATTACCAAGCCTAACTTAGTTTATAATTGGTAATATCGCTTAATCTCATATGTTTTAACAGTTTCCCTTTCATAAATGTGGTTGAACTTATGCTGCCCGTGCATTTGAGATGGGAAAGCACTAAACTTTGCCCTGACCGGGTGCCAACCAAACGTATGGACCTGAATGGACTTGATCGCGTTATTATCTAGTAAAATATATCCCCCTGAGCAAAAATACATTTCATATGAGTTAAGAATAGTAACTACTCCTCAGTAATACGGGGATATGTGTGTATCGATAATGTGTGTTTCCTGCCTGGGAAAAAATTATTATTTTGGGTGCTTTAAATGCCACCATAATTTACAAGGAAACAAGCGTAATGTTGTCTGTGACTGCAAGTCATTTTAACATTCATTGGATAAGCATGATTTAAGGAATATTACAAATTATACTATTATAGGTAATCAATACGGCAAATAAGCTTTTATGTTTTTATATACATTCAAAAATGTCTTGATATTCATGATTCATTAACAGGGTAATTGCTATATACATTTGATAGGATTTTTAAAAGATGTAATATTTAGAAACACTTTTAAAAAACATTTACACAATATAACCTCCTTCACGAAGGTATCTGGTGCCACACTGTCTCTTCAGACATTGTGGGGCAGGCTCCCTGTCAGTGTTCGTGTGAAATTTCAATAATGTGATCTCTGTGTACTTTCAGTGCCCAACGATATAGCAGTTTCCTCCTTTGATTTAATTGAGCATCTCTGGTGCAGAATTTTGTTCCCAGCTCCCACCTAGAGACGTGCTTATTAATTCCTCCATGGATAGGGATGGTTACATCGGTACGCCCCCTCAGAGAAAGCTGACAGGGAAAAGCCATTGTGACGTGCCTTTAATGGAGGGAAACGGCCAGCACCCCTCTTCATTGGAAGACCGTCCTGTTTGAAGGTGTTAAATCGCAAGGACAATCTGCTGAAGGATTTGTTCTTTTCAAAATTCATTTGAGAATTTTCATTGTGGGAGATGAATAGGAGCTATAAATCAGTGCATGGACGGGAGTTATATATCTGATAGGATTGAGGAATAGCATGCTAATAATGAACTAATTAGACAGAAAAGTAAAAATCTGAATAATTTTATCTGATTGTGATCATTAGTTTGAAAAGAAATGATGCAAGATTGTAAATAGTGCGTTGCTATGACAGCTGTGCTTTTGGGAAGAAATCCCATACCCAATTATGATATTATAATGTCACCATTACTATATCCAGGCTGGCTGGATTCAAATGCTTCCATCATATTCTGTATAACTGTTCTCTCACGGTGAAAGTTCTTGTTGGTTTATTTTCTGTAAGCCATCTCTACAACTCACGTCAATGACTCTGATTTTGGGAGTTTTGTAGTTTTATTTTTTACTTATTTTTTACTGAATCTGTTCCCTCTGGTAGATGGCTATTCTGGCACCTGAGTGCGTAGCGCGACACACATTACCAGATAGCTAAACACTCTCAACTGGCTTGACTGAAGTAGCACTGGGAAGATTCAGTAACGAAGGACCATAAAGTAAGGTATCAACCTGCACATGTATGTCCGTTTAATGAAGATACAGCACTTCCATGGTCAAGTTCTTGTAGCAGTGTGAAACTGTAAATAATACAAAAGAGACTATGAAATAATGTGAACAAAATATTATGAAATACAATGAAATATGAGCAGAAATAATATCTAAAAACATAGATGGACTAATCTACTCACAAACAAAGCTTCTCCAAGGATCACACAGACAGATGGAGCAAGATTAAATGAGGTCTTGAATTACGCTGTTCTCTAGCTTTTTACAGGAACAAATGGCTGCTATGATCATGTGACTAACAATCAATGTGACTTTAAACAACCAACGAGAATGCAAACCATCTTAAATAACAGGGTGACATAGGTGATATTAACCTGATAGCCTATAGAAGGTGCTAGAAACACTAACAGAATGAAAGCATGTAACATTACAATGGCTGTGATATGTTTGAGGGAAAGAAAAAACAACTGATGTGTTGTGAGAGTGCAGGTGAATCGTGTGTGTATGTGTGTGTGTGTTTGTGTGCAGCAGTGCATATGTGTTTTCCTGTAGCTACCTGTGCGCACAAAACAATGGCACGGTATAAGAACCGTAATGATATATCATAATAATGGAGAGAGCCCCCGATTTGACATGACAGTTCTAATAACCATTTTAAACAATTTCCAGATATCTAGCTTCGCTTACGTATTTTCATCCTTACAGTTACCTGAAGGCAACCTGAGAGACCTTCCAGTCATTATTTTTGGTATTGAGACAGTGAAAAGGGCTATCTTATTCACCTCGCCATACACCTGCGTTTTCAGGCAGTGAGGAATCCTCTGACACGGCCTGAGAATTTTTTTTTCCAGACCCTCTTCTCGCCTGGGAGATTAAGGTTTAAGTTCTGTGGTATTACAGTTTCTTCAGCATGAATCAGGACCAATCAGAATCCCTGAGCTGGGGGGATGAAATCCACTCCCCCACTTTCTATCGCAGGAAGCGTCTGCATTGAGAAGGCTGTCGATTGAGGGTCTAATTGGAGTCCTTGAGGAACAGAAACTTTGTTTTCCAGTAAGAATGTTGTTGCTAACCTGGAGCGTGAACGCCGCTGCCTCTCTGATTAGTTATCATAGCATGGCCAACCGATTATAAATACAACAGTTGCCAATGCAGATGTTATTTCTGTTATTTACATCTGGAGCAGGAAGACAACCGCTATTTGTTTTAAAATGCAAAGATGCGCCTGTGCAGGTTTATGTGCGCGTGTCCACGTGTGCGCGTTTGATGGACACGCGCTCATTATAACATATGTACAGTCCCCATTTTCCATCTGCTGCAACTTGACAGAGATGTCAGGAAGTAATGTACTTATTTAAAAATGCATAAGCTTATGCACGCAATTTAAGTGTATAACTAGCGTATTCAAGTAAAAAACATTGACATCATCTAAAAAAACGGCTTTTGAACGATCCTGCTATTTTTAAAACTTCATGCAGGATTTGCTTAGCATCCCTTGTAAAGTGCCACTCAGGTTAGGGAAAGCAGTTTCAGGGATGGAGCGGCATTATCTTCTCTCCCAACACACCAGCGACACGCCATCTCCTTTAATACCAGACGTTAGGATTACTGTTCTGGATGACAATTTTGGTCACTATTCACCTCTAATATGTTTATAAATATATTTCACTTGAGGATGCTTTAAGCAGACTTTTTTTTTTATTCAGTGAGATTCCGATTCTGTGCTCCAGGGGGTTATTTGGTCAGCCTGCATATCACAAAACATGTTCTGGATGAGAAGACATGTTAGCAGTGTACAATTTCCCAAACAAAGAAACGTGCTTCTTTTTCTTATTTCAGATAAACAATTATTAGCAAAATCTATTGGCTGGATGGTTAAACACATACGCTTTATAAGGGAATGATGTATACACATTGCATTCCTGCATCATTTGCATTTTACTTCTAATGAGTAGTGTAAGAGTCTAACATGGGCTAGAATGTGTGCCATTCCTCTTAACGTTATTTCATTCATTGATTGAATTGTCTAATCAATCATGAGACGCATGTGGGATGTTATTCCTTTGGCCGAATGCTGCTTCTCAGCCATAATTAGGAATGCATCTGCAGCCAGCATCATTAAGTCAAAATTGAGGTTACTTGTTCCCACAAAGACGGAAGGAAATATGTGTGACTGTTAGATAAAATAATAGCAGACACAGCACCAGCCAATTAGAAACATATGGCGATGCAGACATTTTAGAACTGTGCAAGCAATTGGAACTGCATTGTCAGAATTGTCAAGCGCATCAGAACATCAAGCACCGACTCTCAGAGGCGAGAGGAAGCAATCAGTAGGTTTTTTTTTTTTTTGGTGCTGTACCAGCTGGGTTGCATTGCAGAGTGTTAAATATACAAACTTTGACAGGTATTTTAGCCTCATGTGTCCACTGTCTTTTAGGTTTGCTGGCCTAATGTAATTTATTACGGACTCAGGGTAGGTTTGATTTGCTCAGTTCATATTGCACACAGAGGAGAGGCTGAAGCTTAAGAGCTGAAAATATGAAGCGTGATATTTTTGCTTCCTTCCGGCAGTCTGAGAGTATCATCTCCCTTTCCCCAAGAGGCGATATAAGTTGAAATATATTATTTAACTGTTTACCACAGTGTCCCACCTCTGCCAAAGCTCAGAAGCTCAGTTTACATTGATTGAGTCAACAGCGTGGAGGTCCGTTTATGAGAAGGTACCTGCATGTTTTAAATGCCACCTCAGACACTGCATGACTGTAAAATTTAAACAAGCAATCATCCTTCAATTAAAATGTGTGAATGTCAAAAGCATTGAAATTTATGTTGGGAGTAACTTGCACATTTTCCCACATAGTTTAATGAGAGCCCTGAAGCTTTATATTCTAATAGGTACAGAATGAAGAGCTGTAATTATTAATGATACAATTAGACGTGGCTCTATATTGTGATATATTAAATATAGCTTGATAGTTGTAATTTTAAAGACCATGTTATCCCGGAATACAGCATGTCTTTATATTTCAGTTATGCCCTTACAATATTCAGTCCAAATACTGTTGAATTTGGAGGAAAACATAGAAAGATGTAAGCATGATCCAAAACGCCGAAAAAGGTAGTAGCAGAAGCCTCTCATTTCTCAAAACCTCTCATTTCTAAATAGTCACTTGTGCTTCAGTGTAAAACAATCAGAATCAATTTCATGATCACCAGTTTACCTCCACTGCCTACATAACATTGTCCCCACTTTTAGAAAAATTTTAAAAAATCTGGAAGTTTTCAGTGTGCGTGAATATTTGCTGGAGTCGGAAATATTCAGTCTGAAAGCCAGATGATTGACACATTACAGTGATTGATTTATGCTAGCCCCACCGCATTTTCAGGCCATTTAAGATTCTCAAAGATGAAAACCCATATGCTTAGCAAGTGCAATTATGTAGGCCCTTTGGGGTGTAGTGGAGCCATCGGATAAAAGTGGATGTGTAAATGTAAATGTACTGAAAAATGACTGAAAATGGTTTTGGGATTTGTCAAGTCATGTGGTTTATATGCGGCGTACTGTAACCCAGGCAGCGATCCCTGGACGTGGGGGATCTTTGTGTCTCAGTGTAAACTGGCCTTGGTCATGGGTGAGGGTTAACCTTTAACCTCACTAGCATTCGATGTTTTTTCAAAGCAAGCACGGGCAACAACGGTACGATCAGATCAGCTCTCAGACTTTTGGGCTTATATAGCAAGCAGACGGCTCCTATTCTACTTGATTTTAGCATTATCTTTAGCATTGTATTCTTCTGTCTTATCTTGTACAACTGGGGAACTGTCTTCTGGCTTAATTTACTCTCGCTGGTAAGACTAGCCATCCGCACTGCTGGGTCTTGTATCTGTCACTATAGGATATTTCTTTAGTTTTTTACAATTGTGTTATCTGTATACATTTTTGAACAAACGTTTTATCATTAATAATAATAATAATAATAATAGTAAAAAAACAAAAAAAAAAGCTGACTTTAAAAAAAAAAGAGTTTGCGTTCTCTAACGTACTATTTCTTTCAAAAGTCTCCACGGATTATTTCACCGTTTGCCCTCGTTTAATATTTCTATGATGTCAAATCTCCATCACACCCCGAACAGGAAGTGAACAATGTCTCCTTTGCCCTTCTCCTTCAAGTGTTGCACTTTTCAAGTTAACTCTTCGGCCCACCGTTGCCCTTCAATTAGGACACCTTTCCTTTTTTTTTTCTTCCTCTCAGACGAAAAACGCTTTTATTTAAATAAAAATCTCAGCCCTTACATTATTTATTGCCTCAGCAGTCGCTCTCATCCACGGCGACTTACAAAGACTTTTACACTTGCATAAATGTATACATTTATGCAGCTGAACATTTGAAGTGAAGGGTATGCCAGTACTCTCTCTCCTGGGATTTGCCCCTTCCTTAGCAGCTGCGCCACCCGCTGCCCTTTAAGTTAGTGAGGAGCCGAAAAAACCTCGGCCACAAAATCAAAACTTCATTTTCCAATTTCAGTGATCAGTGAAATGTCACGGTCGCTAAGTTTTAAGAGTAAGACTGTATATAACACTTGGCTATATAGTCTTTGTTTCCTAATAAATTTAGGATAAGGACGTGGTTCTGTTGACTGGTGGGTTTATTTGCATAAGGTTCTACACGGACAGACACGATCCAGCTGGCTTGCAGTTCAAAATATCCATAGTGCTATGAAAATTAAATAATAAAAATACCACTGCTAATTATGATAAGAAAAATAAATGTAATAATCAGAACTCCACATCCAGTGAAGCGCTACTCTTTTGCTAATAATATTCTTACTTTAAACATTTAGACTTTTCACCCATTTCAACTGTTTTGCTGTCAATTTTCAAATTTCATCAGCTGTGATTGCAAAACACAAGATCATGGTCACAAGTCAGATGAAAAGTAAAATATTTAACGCATGGGTGTGCAGAAACAA
Organism: Hiodon tergisus; assembly: GCA_025775045.1. NCBI lineage: Eukaryota > Metazoa > Chordata > Actinopteri > Hiodontiformes > Hiodontidae > Hiodon > Hiodon tergisus. Next base: position 54,920 of record JAOVYW010008928.1, read on the forward strand.
GGTGGGGTATTTCTAACGTCATTAAGAGTGTCTTTATGTTGTTGTGGTAGATCGATGGGAAGAAGGGAATGAAGCTAAAACTCCCCACCCAAAGCCATGTGAAAATGTAGCTGTCGATTTGGTAATTGGGGGGGTTACCCCCTGCACCTGGTCCATATTGTAAATGTGGGACAGGTCCAGTGATTAGAGAAGCAGCAAGTCTCCTAAGGGATGCAAGAAGGGGAGACTGACTCAGGGTGATACTTTGAGGACAGACAAAATGTGTATGAAAAGGATTGTGAAATTAGATTCTGATTTATTGTGTAATTAAAAGTATCAAGAAAGAGCCAAAATGCCAATTCTAGTGTCTAGGCTGTGATTGAAAGGCAAACCATCCTGTGGGAGAGAGGAACTCCCTCAATTATATTCTTCCTCGACCAAATGCATAATGTCAATATTTTTTTATATTTAAAATCAATAAAGAAAATGAATGTCAAACTACCCATAATATGAACATTCTCTTTCAGCTAACAGTGTTAAATTTGACCTTGGAAGTCATTGTCAGCGTCATTTCAGCTAAAAATTCAGCTTTCAACAAAGTTCAACAAATAGCCAACATAGTTTTCAGCAGGTCTACAGTCATTAGTTAGTTGGAGTTGGAGTACTTTATTGTACTATTATAAAGTTGCCTTGTAATGAAGTATAAATGGGTGAAGCGGTAGTGGTGGGAGTTATGTAACAAATAAAGTGACACATTCCGACTGCTCTAATGGGTCAAGACTCATTAGCAGCTACATTGCTAATGTTGCTGTCCAGCTGAACGGGGTTCTAGCTTCACTGCCTGCCCACCCCCCCCCCCCCGAGTGGCTCAGTCATTAAAAGGAGTGTAGGCCTATGACCTGGATTTTGCGGGTTCCCATGTATTTTGCTGATTTTGACCAGTAGAGCACGGTGGGAATCTGCAGGGCTTTTCCCAGATCCTCACTAACAGGCCTCTCCTCCTCTTCCCGTCCCTTAATCAGTAGGGATGTTTATACGTTTTCAACGGAACTTCTTTAACATACACATTCACTTATTGATAATTAAATGTAATTTGTTCCCCTTAGATGAACAAATTGAATCCCCGTACGATGTTTATAATTAAAGAGAATGGGTTTAGAGATGGAACATTAATCTCTTTTGGGGAAAACAGTAGCAGGGGTTCACAATACAGGTTCCCCATCCAGCATATTTTGTGTCTCTTTGAATATCTATCAACCTCCATACTGCAAGAAAAGATTAGATTAGATTAATTACAGTACGTGTAATAAAAGTGGTATTCAATTACAGACTTACAAGTTTTTTTAACAGACGTTGATTATTTCATGCCATGTCTTTTGTTTAATAATGTAATTACATATGCATTCATGTAAATTTTATTGTTGTTATTTAACAAAACTTTATTTATGACATGGTTTCAAGTGAGGGAATGCGAGAGGACTGGTAGAAACGGAAAATCAACTAGAGAAGTGAGTTTGATGCTAACGGTAATGATGTTAGGTGTCATGAGGCTAAGATAAGCTAGACGACTGTAAAATGTAGCAGTGATCACCCCGCTGCATAGTTAGCCGACGGACTTACCGTTTTTAAAATTTTATTAGCGGAAAATGACAACAAACAAAATAGAAAATATGAAACATTTCTTCCGGGGTCCCTCACAGGATCGCCGAGCTAAACCCAGTTAAAAATAATAATAATTTTTTTTAAAGTACTTCCCGGTCTCCCCGGTTCTTTCCACGTTGAGTTGTGTTCTTTTAGCCTCCCTCCTGCCGTCACTCGCTCCGCCCCTTTCGTCCGCTCGCCGTTCTGCCCGCTCCCAAGAACCGTCCATCACATCCTTGCCATTGAAAATGAATGTAAATACTTCATGTAGTATACATCGATAAAGTAACCAGTTCAAAACGGAAGGTCAAAATCTAAACCCCATATGTCAGGAAATATAGCTGAAATCGGGAAAAGATTCGAACACCGTTGTGAATTGTACAAGCCTCAATAGAAGGTGAAAAGAAAAGTGAACAAAATGCAAGTAGCACCGTTTTTACATGTCTTGGGGGAAGAGGCACTGGTTGTGTACATTAATTTACTGGTTGCAAAATAATGGATTTAAAATTGCATTCTGAAAATATACATGGCATATGAGAGGCACACTTTTTTTTCTCCATTTCTACAGAGAAAGCATTGATCAATACTTGACTCGGGTAATGTTCCATTGTGAAATATATAATGGACTTACAGGTTCACTAATAAAGGACAGAGTTGTGTGCTGGATACCAGACAATGGTCTGAGAGAGAGAGAGAGAGAGGCTGCTTTGTGAGCAAAACCTGGGCTTGGAGACAGCCACCATGCTGAGCAGGACTGCTGAGACAATGGAATTGCAGGCAAGAGTGCTGTTTAATGAGGGAAGTTGGGTGGCGGCTTGTTGCTAACTGGCATCTCTGGTGTCTTACCGGGTACCTGCAGGCTTGCAGTGACATCAGCCTCTCATCCAATCGGTACTGAACCTCTTGTGTGGGTGAGATCGGCAGAAACATTTTCACTTATGTAAAGAAAACCGGAGAAAGCCTTATTCAGTGCGTGTCTGAGAAACTGTAGCAAAATTAGGAAACTAGCTAAATGTTCTATGGACAGACAGATTCACAAAAAGCCATCACGCTGAGTAGGACTGCTGAGACGGTGTAATCACAGGCAAGAGGGGAGCACAATGAGGTCCTGGCTGTAGGTGTGGTCCCACAGCTTGTCTGTTAGTCTGGGCTGGCATGGGCGTGTCCCATGGGACGCCAGAGGGCGGATCTTGTGGCTGTGTGATACACATTACAGTTTACAAGAATGCAGTGCAAAAATTGTAATTCATTATGGTACCAGACAATACTCAGCTTATCAGCTTGTGAAAGACTGCACCCGGAGGAGATTTTTCATCATGGAGAATAAATACAACGTCCTGATGAGAAAATGTCAGCACCTTTTTCTAGGAATTGGTTGTTTTCCAGGTGAAAAGACATCAGAATTGACAAAATATGACAGGATCCAAGAGATCTGAAAAACTTGAATGGGAGTGGAACTTTAAACAAGGGAATTTCAGAAAAATGTATCAAGATCTCAACTGAGAGATGACGTAATGTTCTTGGAGCTGTTCTTCTACAAGACTTTGATAGAAACTGCCAACTATTTGCATATGCATCCCACTCGGTGAAAGGTGCAGAAATGAGATATGCAATATTCAAGAAGGAACTGCTAAGCCTTAAAAATGATCACACTTACAGACTGTCCATTGAGAATCCAAAGGGTGAAAATTTTAAGCTGCAGTGGTATGCACTGAATTAAATACAGCCCAGAAAAGCTAATGTGTACAGTATACAAACTGTCTAGATCAGGAGACCAGAGGGTACCAGAGAGCAACAAAATAGCTGTAGATAAAACTCAACGACAGGTGAAGAAAAATGTTTTGAAGGATGGTCGAACATGAAGCAAGCCGTCTTAAAATACATAAAAGAATGCTGGAACTGCTGAGCTGAGCTGACAGTGGTTGAAAACATTGTCTATAAAAGAAGCAAAATAGGAATTCCAAAGAGTCTGAGAAAATAAATGTTGAGGGAGATTCACGAGGGCCGCCTTGGAATGCAGAAGTGCCAGGAAAGAGCACATGAGGTAATTTATAGGCCTGGAATAAATCAAGACATCACAGACAAAGTGTCACACTGCAAAACATGTCTAAAATACCAAGCAAAGAATCCTTCACAACCTCTAAAGCTGCACCCGGTACCAGACAGACCGTATAAGAAAACCTATTCACATGTCATGGGATGGATTAGCTCATTGTCACACACTATTACTCCTTGCACCCTGAGGTCTACATTTTGAATGGCATCACACCAGAAGCTGTGATAACCAGCAGGAAGTACGTATTCACCTGGCCACTAAAGATTTTTGGAGACAACTGGCCACGGTCTGCCAGTGCAGAATTCAAACGTGGCAAACTAATGGTACTGTAGCCATACCATATCCACAAGCTATACAAGTCCACATTTTCCGCTATTGAATGGTCTGGTGGAAAAATAAATTCACACACTGAAAAAGCTGATGCACAAAGTGAAAGACACCGGAGGGGCTTTCTACAAGAGTCCGCTTGGAAAATGTCAGCTAGTTTCAGGAAATCGAGCAGATATTACGCGAGTAAGTCCGCAGTTTCAGAATCTGCAGTCAGTTTTGGCTAGGTACCATAGGATAGTATATATCCCTGTATAAGTGCCATATTTTAAGGGTTCTTTTCTCCTCGGCCTCTCGCTGTTCTGTATAGGACACGATGGCACCGTGCACCATGCTTATGAAAATGTGGGGGGAATTCGCCTGAGTTTGCATTTACGTTAAAACCTCTGTGCGCGTGCTCATTCTATTGATCAGTCTTACTTTTATTCGCTTTTTTTCAAATTTACATAATTCGAAAGAGTACAATCTGTTCTACCTTATATATAAATTTCAGGAAGGCGCCATTTACTACCACAGATATATGCAAGAAAAACATGAAGTCTGGGCTTGGAACGTTCTAATAATACCATTCATTTCAATTAGTAAGTGCCCTAGTAGTCTTCAACCTCAAATATCAAAAAGGCTTATTTTGAAAATGTCACATATAATAGCTTATTGGAAAGAAGACAAATTTATCTTTAATTTAAGATTAGTTTGATCTGGGCACCACCTTGCCCTTGAAAAAGTTGAACACACCAAATGGTTTACATGGAATTTATATCTCCTATATATCGTTTCAACCACATTTCTGCTGTCTGCTACGTTACGAGTGTATTCGTTTTTGCTAGCTGTTAGCAGATGATGGTTATTAAGAGAAAAAAAGAGTGCCATCCTCTCAGTGCCACTGGGTGAGTTAGAATACTGCTGCTTAGAACACGCTCTGTGAAGGTTCCAGTCAATTTGTTTGCTATTAACTTGTGCTTGAATTCCAGTGATTCCGGAATTATCTGGCAGTTTGTTAGTTTGTTTCTGAGCCCAAAATTGATAGCGTTCTATTTTTCACCCTACTACTGAGATGTGGATGTTCACCTGCCCAGTTTATGAGAGACTCCAAGCAAACTGACCCAGTACATAAACACCTACTGGATAAAAAAATGGAGTTCAAATAGAAACCAAAAGAGAAAAAGAAAACGCTAAAGTTCAACTTTGACCAAGGTACAGGAAGTATCGTGGAACTCCAAATAGCAGATGAGGTGAGGCAAAAAGGAACTGTCATCAATCAAGAAAAACCTAGGTCATACGCAGTTCAAAAAGAACAAGGTGCTATGCTGCAGATAAATCAACGTGATCTTCTAAAAGGAGCAGCAGCAGTTAGTCGAGACCTTGATCCCGTCCTGTTGAAGAGACTGAGAAGAAGAAGAAAAAACCTGGAATATCAGACCAAGACAATGTTCAATAAACTATCTGAAGACCCCCCTAGACAAGTAAAACTCCCATAGAGAATGACAGAGACATGCTAAGAACACTAAGGATTAGTCAGTGTTTGAAAGTAATGCAATTTAATTGATGTAGAATCTTTAAAGTTCCACATTTCATTTATTTGAATCACATGATATTTGTTGCAAATAGGCCAGTTTATTAGAAAGTCTAGAATTTGAATTGGATGCACAGGAGAGTTTGGTTACAGTGAGTATTCAGGGTTTTTAAATATCAAGAATGAAATGGAAAATAAAACCATGTGATTGACCAAATTGTTAAACAGAAGACTACATGACATAGATCTAGTTAAACATTTGTAAATTAACTGATTCAAGTACTTAAGTGCTGGAACAAAAATCTGCAAACACAAAGGGACATAGAGGAAAATGGTTGTGAATGTCTGCCACATAGGACAGAAACCCAGGGTGGGCGATTCTATTCCTCAAGGGTGTCTGCAGGTTTTCATTTCAACCTGCCTCTTTGTTAAAACAGTATTTAGATGACAAATAGTGTTCCCAGGTGTATATCAGATGCTAACCGAGACATACCTCAAAGACCGCTGACAACGCAGCCCTCAAGGACCCCGGATTAGCCACTCATGATATAGTTCCACCCATCTGTCATTTGATCTATCAAAACAAGTGTGAATTCTAAAGACCCAAGTCTAATGAGGTGTGCAAGTGATCAGGCCTCTTTCACGATCTACATGCATTCTTTAATGCATTTGCACAATATGACATTTTAAGCTCAGTATACTTTCGTACTGCCTTTGGAATCTGTCCTCGATGTTTATATATTTTTAGGAATATCATATAGACTGGTTGTGGAGGAGGGCTCCCGAATCACACTCTTTTGAGACAGAATAGAAAAGAACCGTGGCATCACCTAGACCGTGCTTCCAAATAAGGTTTGATAACCTTTGACATGTTTAATGGAATTCATTCATTCATTTTATAATACGCTCCATTCAGGTTTGCCAGAGACTATAAGGCTAAAATGCCTTTGTATACTAGAAAGCATAAAGGGTATGCTTTTAATAATAGGTGGTGGTGGTGGTGGGGGGGTGTATGGATTCAAGTGAAATACAAATGTTCGATACAAATGGAAATCTTGTGTAAGTAAATGAGCTTAAATGTAGAACGAAGAAGAAAGCGTTTCCATTGTGCATAGGTGTTTATGTACTTTACTAAAAGCCAGGGTTAAAACAATTCCCTGGGGGAAAATTATTCCTAGCAGTATGACGAGCACCACTAGACAGCTGTTTTGTACTCCACAAAAATAATTCATCACTGTGAGAAAAATCACCTTGTGAGTACCTGGTGAGATTTTTCTAATGAGTTTCCTTTAAATTCGGTCCTCATTTTATTAGCAGTGGTGACAGGAATAGGAATCTGGCCACTGTACTCACTTTAAATATGCATATGAGGATGTGTAAAAAATGGCCACTATACTCATTTAAATATGCAAGAGTAGCTCTGACCAAAGATATTACATGGAGGACTTTATTTTGTGCTGGATTGCTACACAAAATATATGCATATTTTATATAATTATAATTATTCCTCTACCTTGATCATATCAATTTACATTATGGATTTCTGCACATACTACAATAATGTATTTGTTTCTTGTTGTGTGCCATTAACATTCTCAGTGTGTCTATATAGAGAAAACATCTTGACATCTATCAAGAAAAAAAGACATAGGTCCCATATAATTATATAAAAAGACAATTTTTTCTTTGACCACTTGAACAGTAAATGATTGCATTACACAATATTGCACATCACTACAGAGCAGAGCGACTAGCATTTCTCAGCAGGCAGAGTTAGCGAACCAATTGATTTGGATAATGCAAAGGACCTCAATCATGATCATAATTGGGAGGGTTCGTGTAAATGTCACGGAGCTGAAAAGAGCTGGCAGATTACAAAGGATATCATGTAAATCATAACGTTGATTCTAAACAGAGATGAAACAGGGTGCTATCCCCATCTGTCTACGACACAGTTAAACGATTCATGCTGGAGGAACTAATAGTAACAATTTTCTATTTTCTAATTTCAGCTCACGATATAATGTGTCTCAATGAGAATCCTTCCACGGCGTTAAAATTGTGGGGAGAGGAAAAACAAGTTATAAGCAATGTGACCAGCATAAAGTAGGGCACAACATGTGTTGTACTGTCATTAATAATTTCTGATAGAAAACACTTTTTCAAAGCAAAACTGGTTGAACTGGGAGTTCAAAAGTAACTAACATAACTTTTTTTTACATAGAGCTATAGCAAGTTCACAGAGCTATCACGTAATTCACACAAACCCAGACTGTTCACTCCTTGCTCTTGCTTTAGATATCAATTTCCATCACTAGCTCTGACTTCTGGCCTCACTGCTGTCTATCGTAGCTTTCCAGTGTTATGTTCTCGTTAAACTACAGGTGACAATATGAGGACATGGTAGTTGACTGAACTAAGTTTTGGGGGGGGGGGTTTTATTGTGAAATTGTCAGAGCTCGTCACCAGGACTCCCACATCACACGGGTTGCCTTTGAGCCACCCTTTTCCTCACTGTGGGCTAGACACCTCGCAATAGAGGTCCCGCTCCGAGGAGAGGCGAGCCGCTTTCGACAATACTGCTAGCATGCAGGCATCCGGGACGCCAGTAGGAGAGGCAGGTTAGCGACAAAGGCCTAGGGTTAGGTCAGCTCAGTCAATAGAGACCTGCTAATTTAACCCATATAGCCAAGGTGGTGGTCTTTGTGGCTTACCTGTCACAATCTGCGAAGGATGTGACCTGGATTCCGGCCTGCAAAATCCAGCTCATGGGGCTGACATTGAGTCCGTTGCAGTGTTTAGTGCAGCATCGAGTGTGTTGATATGCGACAACTGAGGCCATTATGCATGCATTTATTCAAGCTTTACCCAAAAGTATGACTTTTTGTATTGCTCTTATGGAACATGCAGCCATATGTGTCTATTTTTAAATGACTGTCTTCGCAAAATCAGCTAGAATTTTATTTTATATACTATACTACGCCCCCCGTGAAGCCTTGGCACAGGAATCAGCCAGACCGTGATAGTGGGTTACCGATCTGCATGACTTTCAAATGCAGCTATATTTGTTTTTAGTTATGCCTGTAGTCATGTGCAGTGGGTAGAGACAATGGGATTGCAATAGCAGACTACACTGAGTAATATCCGATTTATCGAAAATTATTACTTAATGATTTCGGGAAAATGTAGTCCTTCCGAAACACCTCGCAGATGGGTCTTCAGACATAAAGGAAGACTGTGTTCAGTCATGGACATGGTTAATCAAAATCATCTTCATGAATAAATGTTTTTATTGAGTTTCTGTGTTCTTTCTGTATTTATGATAAATGTTTTTGAGAGCATCTTTGCGTATTTGCCGGGAATGACCTTTATGGAAAAGGTTTATGAATGCCAATCCTGTTTATAATGTAATGTGTGGGAGGATTTTTTTTCTCCATTATTGCAGGAGAATATACACTTATTCATCAACATTTCATTTCTTGCAAGGAGAAGGAGATGATTTAAAATCACTTTTGAAATGTTCAGCTCATTCTAATTTTTAAATAATACTACCATACATTACTTAAAACACTGAATTATTTACTTAATAAGCTGAGCTCTATGCAATTAAAAAGCATGTACTCAATAAATAGTGACAGATGTTCTTAAAATAAAGTTCTTACCATAGAAGTTTTTATACATCCTTGGCATACAAACTTACATACATGCAGATTAGTGCACAAAACCAAGAAAACACTAGGGGTCAAGGATCATAGGTCATAGGTGGGGTTTATCCACAGTATGTAGCTGTCACATGTGACTCGCATGTGCACAAAAACTGTCTGCTACTTGAGTCCACAAGGATGCAAGTGATTTTAGATTTTTTGTGAACGATGCAAAAAGGCTATGGAAACACGTAGTTTAGGACGGTTAAAGACTGAACATCAACAGCAGAGAATCCAAATACTCCAAAGCTGTTCAACATGGGCTGCGAAAATTCTGTATCATCCTCCTGCAACCTCCTTGTCTTCCCGCATCTACTATAGTCAGGTTGCTATGCACGTACTGCTCAAAAAGCATGGCAACGAGTATTTGCAGGTTTTTATTCTAATTTTTTCACAAAAAAAGATTCAGAGGATATTAAGGTTTGGCTTTCAATTAAAGGCATCGCACCATTAAAAAAAAATTGTTTAATTTACCAAATGATTGCAAATCTCCAATTATATTTAACATAGCGCAGTGTTCTAACATCGGAGTTGAGGCCTCGGTGAAGCAAAACAACTGGACTGGGCTCTGTTGAACGAGTGGAATATGTCACGCAGTGCAATGTGCAACTGGCTCAGTAAATCAAATCAGTGGGGCTTACTGTGCAGCAAAGAGCTAAGTGGATTAGGCCATTTGGGCTGTCGGGAAAAGCACACGAGGCCTTTGGAAGTTGGTAGGAGTCTTGTGCTTCGAGTAGATTATAAATCCAGGTGGACCGAGGTGGAATTTTTCTCCCTTTTTTTTGCAAAGTATGGCAGCTATGATAAAAAAAATCTCTACAATGGTGCACAGCGGTGAGACAAAAACAATGGGTGCATTGACCTGATTAAATCATGGGATCACATTACTCTAAAATGTATTGCCAATGCTTCACGTAAACTATGCAGTTCTTTATAGTCTCATATAAATCTCCTTTGGCCAAATGGTCAAGGAAACAAATAATTCTATTGCTTTTAAGTTGAGCGGTTGTATTGTGAAATGGATTTGACCTGTGGCATTTATTATCTGCCCGTATATATTAATAATAGTCTAATATGACAATTGCAAATCGACCCCCTGAATGCTGTTTCAAGCACAGGTCATATCTCAAGAGGTGCGGAGGTCCTCTCAAGCAGGCACCTGTGTTGGAGCTTGAAAACTTACATAAACTGTGGTTTGATCTTCTTTCTGCTATCTCAAGCAAATCTTCCAAAACTGTCTTTTAAATCTCAAATACGCCAGGTGCTCAAGATACATCACTCTCCCTTGTGTTCTATTCCTCAGAACCGCTCCTTTGAGAAACATGTCCAGGCTGACTCCAAGGAATCCATAAAATAAGATAACATAAACTGAGCTTATTTATTGTACTCAATAAAGTCAAAACTATTATCATAGGCTTTTTTTATCCATCTTTGACATACAAACTTACATACATGCTGGTTAGTGCACAAAACAAAACCAAGAAAACACTAGGGTTCGAGGATCGTGGTTCATAGGTGGGGTTTATGCACAGCATGTGGGCGCCAGGTGCTCAAGATACATCACTCTCCCTTGTGTTCTATTCCTCAGAACCGCTCCTTTGAGAACCATGTCCAGG
>JAOVYW010008929.1:0-40916 GCA_025775045.1 Hiodon tergisus
TATGTAAAGCGTCTTTGTGACATGGCAACATGTGAAAAGCGCTGTATAAAAATAAAATTGATTGATTGATTGATACATACACACAGAGACATGTACGCACGTACATCCACATAGGCACAGGCACATGCAAACACATTGTGTATAGGAGGTGTATAGAAACATGTGTGGACAGCACTCTGTGCTCACTGTCTTCAACAAACAGATCACAGCCTTGTTTGTGATAATTTGGGTACACTGATCTGGGAACAGAGGATTGTGGAGCGTGCCCGTGTACTGTACAACGTATTGTTCTACAGTTTTTAAATGAGCCACTGAACAATTTCACTTTCTCTACAGTACACATTCTGTCTTTCTGGGTGAGCAGAGAATGTGGAGGGTACACGTCATCCTGCAGAGATTTTTTCAATGTCTCGATGTTCAGGTTCTAAGCTTAGAACTTGCTTTATCAAAGAAACCTGGCTACGGCTGTCCAAAGCATTCCATAATTATGGTAGAATTCTATCACTACTATTCTATCTATAGCATGAGTTCGTCGCACTTTGTCTGATTGCCATAAGCAGGCAGTGGAGCGGGGTCACTCACTCTCTGAACCGGCGGCTGTGAATCATGGTGACGGCGGAGGTGGTCATGGGGCTTCCCATCCCGGAGCTGCCCGGCGAACCCTGAGAAACAGGGGTGATGCTGCATGGGGAGTTCTGACTGGCTGGAGACAGGGAGGAGTCACTGAGCAGGCTCCGACCGTTCTCTACAAAGTAAACAAACAAGTCAACAAAATGACAAAGCTCTCTCACATGCACATCTGCAGAGTTTTTATAGCATCTAGATCCGTCAGGTAGAGTTGGTTGTATATGACCGACAGAGGAAGTATTCGTTCTGGACAGACACCCCACCCACCCACCTACCATCTTGGAACAACCCCTCCTGGGACGGGTCATTGTCTGCCCCCTCCTCCGGGACCGACACATCTTGGCCCAAAGAGCACTTGTCTTTCTGCCCTTCTCTCTCCTTCAGAATGACCTGAGGACACAGACAAGAGTGGCTGAGGGAGGTACGGGCCCACTTTCACCAGGTTCCACATCCCGAGGCTAGACCTTATGTCTACTCGTCCCAAGGCTGGGCCTCAGGGTTATTCGTCCTGAGGCTAGACCTCAGGGTTTACTCGTCCCGAGGCTAGACCTCTAGGTTATTCCCGTTTCCACAGTCTGCCTGCATTTGTGTTTGCTAATGTCAGCTATCCCATGTGTCTGCGTCACTGTGTTTGTGTGTCTTTAATACCTACCTTCTTAAGCGCAGTGGGCCTCTTGGCTTTGGGGACCTCCCTCTCCTTTCCCCTCCTGCCCCGGGGAGTGGTGGAGTCCATGATGTTTTGGGCCGGCCTGCCGCAAAGCTGGCCTGTCTGTGCCACAACCCTGCCCAAGTCCTGGCTGTGGTACGCCACAGTAGTGCCAACTAACAGAGAAGCAGCAGGGCAAACATCAGGTACTGACTCACAGATTTAACCCCCAGAACAGCTGCAATCCTTTTAAACATTAAAACATAACCCCCACCAATAAGTTAATCCAAATTAAACAATTCAAGCCATAAGTTAGACAGTCAGCACAGCACAGTACCCTGAAGCATAACCCCATTGGCTTTCAAATAGTCAGCGGCAGAGGGGCAGAGAGGAGGAAGTGTTGAGTGTAGAAGGTGACTGGATGCAGTGATGAGTGTAGAAGGACACCAGACACAGTGTTGAGAGTAGAAGGTGAACCGCATGCAGTGTTGCGGCCGGACGCAGTGCAGGGCACCTGTGTAGGAGAGGGGCTTGGTGTTGGTGAACTGTCTGGCCTTCATGGCCTGTTGCTGCCTCTCCAGGGCGGCCAGCATGTCCCCCAGGTCTAGCTGCACTGCCGCTCTACTCTTCTTTCCTGCTGCTTTGTTCAGAGCATCCTGCAGGGGACACAGATCCTGCAGCAGGCGCCAATCAAATCTGCGCACACGGACATACGGACACATGCGCACACGGACACCCACCCACAAACACAAATCTATCTTACAGTGGTTAACAGCACGGCTGCGATTAACAACACGGCTGTGGTTAACGGCACGGCGGCCCACCTGCAGCTTCTTCTGCTCCATGCTGATTTCGGAGTACTCCTGCGCAGTGGCCAGTGCCGCGGCCAGGGCCTTTTTCTTCTGGCTCTTAGCCCGCTTGGGAACAGAGGTGGTGACAGGGATGGGCGTCTGCACAATGCTGATGGGCCAGCTCTGGGCCAGGATATCCAACTGTCAGGGAGAGAGGAGGAGGAGGAGGAGGAGGAGGAAGTCACAGTGGATTAGACTTTTGGGCCGACTGCGAATCACAGTTGATACAGGTCCACCGCAAATCAGACCCAACAACGGTCTACTGTGGTTCACCTCTTGTCAAAGGCAGTCCATAGCATTGGATCGATGGGTATCCAATACCAACAGAGGTTGATTGTGACAAGAGTGTACAGACACCAGGCTCTCTCAACTTCCAAATTAATCAAGCAAGTCAACTGGCTAGTTTTATTTCGATCTCAGCTCTCAACAGAACGGTCAGAGTCGGTAAATAATGTGACTGAATGTTAAGGAATACAAGATGAGGAATCCCTGCTAACCCCCACTGAACTAGGACACAATTTCCACGATGTTCCTCTAACCTGGGGCTGGTTGGGGTCAGGGTAAGGATGGTGAGTGCCTCTTTCCAACAGCCGCTCAGAAAGCACATCTTCATCCTGAATGGGGACAGCCCAGCCCCCAAATTGTTATACTGGCATGAAATGACAAAAATGCCTCTACTTCAAAATAGAGGGGCTGGTTGTCAAGCCCCAGACCAAAAGCCCAGCTCCAACACATCACAGTGGGTGTGCTCGCGACCTGCAGCAGGTGCACCAGGCATGACCTGTAGATCAGCAATACCTGCGTGCAGGAGCAGCAGTACCTGCGTGCAGAGGCAGTACCTGCATGCAGGGTCTCTGTTCACAGCGGGCCTTCCCGCCTCCATAAGAGGCGTAGCTTCTGTCCGCCCAAGGTTTGTGCGTAGCTTCATGGGCCTCACTGGCCCAGTTCACTGCTGTTTACAAACAGAAAATTTCAATATTTAAAAGGCAGTTAAACACATATTTCCTAAAATGGATTAAAGCTAGCCTACCTGTCATCACACCGGCCTCAAGTCCCTATAGAGGAAAAAAAAGAACCTATTAATGATAGTAAGAAGGCGTGTCAATCCTAGTCATTCAGTCATAAGGCATAGCCTGACACAGGTGTACGCAACATTTAACTACAATGTAAACAAAGCTCAGCTATAGCAGAGGATGAGCAACAGAGGGCGCACCGGGGCAGTGCCAGGGTCAGGGTTCCGCTTGGCTACTCTTGAGGCCTGGCTGTGTTTGGTGCTGCAGTGGCTGCTGTTGATGTTGACATCAGCCTCGCTGGTGCCAAGCTTGCCCGGCGGCTCCCACCTCCATCGGCCCTTATTACTGCATGTGAGTGGGCTAGGTCGTTCCACCAGGGCCCGGTCAAGCACCTCTCCTGGGGAATCTGGGGAGGTCAGGGGTGACACCACAGAGTGGGTAGCACATTGGGTTTGTGGGACCTGGATTTGTAACCAGGATGTATGTTAGCTATCCAGTATTAGCAATGCAGTGTTAATTGCGATTTCCAGCATTTGTAATGTTAGCTGCCTAGCGTTAGCTGTTAAACGTTAGTTGTCTAACATCAGTTGCTCATCATAATCTGTGCTGCCTGGTACCTGTCTGCTGGGCGGCGTCCACCAGGAGGATAGTTTTTGATCTGCCATCTGTCCCAGCAGCATTGAACTCCTTCTGGACAACAACACTCCTCATTGGGGGTCTCCTGGCTATAGCCAGCTGCTGCTGCTTTCACAAGAAGCAACCAACTCAGAGCAATACGACTTTAAAAGTATGTGTACCTAGGGCAGTAGCCAGTACAAGAAATGACTAATCAAGAGAAAGGAAATGTGAACCAGGAAGTATTGGTAAACGTCGCCTTCAGAGCGATGGATTGGCAGCTCAGTGTCCATACCCACCTTTGACAGCCCTGATGCCATGATAACACCTCGCCCCCTCCGATTGGCAGTAGCAAAGCTGGACCCAGGAGCCGGAGGGCAGTCTCCACAGTCGTGTGTTGGAGCAGTGAGGCCGTAGGTGGGTGGGAAAGGCTGGTAGAAGCCCATGAAGGGAGGACAGGCAGCTGGCATGAGCTGGTAGTAGGTGTAGTCGCTTGACACGGGAGACTGGGACAGGAATGGGTACGCCAGGTATGGAGTCCCAGCGCCGTGGTTTGGCTGCTGCCACCTGAAGTCAGTGTTGTACGCTTGGAGCTGCCTACCAGGAAAACACTCTTGAGTTACATTTATACAGCCAGACACAAACTGACATGCTATTTGCCTGAGAGATGCTTGAGTTTTTTCCAGCAGATGCAAAAGAAACATTGGAGAGGAAAAGGCGAGAGTCGGTACCTGTTGGGCTGGTTCTCCTGGATGAAGGGGTAGCAGGTAATGAGGTAGCTGGGAATAGGCGTCGGCTCCATAGTGCCCCCTGGTCCCTCGCCCAAAGGGCTCATGGCATCTGAAACATTCTGTGGGATGAAGGGCTCCACGTCAGCTGACAGCTTCACATCCTGGACATGAGGACATAGTAAACTGGCAGTGAGACAACATGGGAACACAGTAAACTGGCAGTGAGAGAACATTAGGACATAGTAAACTGACAGTGAGACAACAGGAGAACTCCAGAGAGAACTGGCACTTCTTACACATTTCGCTGTAGGTGAGGAAATTACTGAATTACAATAATATTTAGCATTTACATTATACACAATAGGGTGGCAAGCACCAGGGGTCCTGGGTTCGAGTCCCGGCTCGGGGTGTCTGGATGGAGTTTGCAAGTTCTCCCTGTGTGCTTCGGTTTCCTTCCACCGTCCAAAAACTAGTGGGTTAGGTTCATTGGCCATGCTAACTTGTTGCACACACACACACGCACACACACACACACACACACACAATTGGATTATATGGATTATACACAATTCTCTCAAATGTACAATACCATTCCATAGACATTACCTAAAACCAATTTGTTTGAGGCAATAATATGTTGCATTGTATCACAGTAGACCAGAATACAATACCCTGAAATAATGACCAGGTCAATGGAATTTCATTAATGCGGTAAAACAAGCTAAACCGCAATTTAGGACGTCATCCTCTCATCCGGAAACCTCGTTAAAAACTCTTAGTCAAATATAAAATCGTAGTGTGAAACAACTATAACCGTTGACATTATCTAATGTCATGACTCGTTTATTTCTAACGCATTAGTTTAACATGAAACGCATTAGTTTAACGAATCTGACCTCAGTTACTAGCTAGGAAGTTGTCAACCTGTTGATATACTTTACAAAATCACCATAAATTATGGAGGAAAATCAGTTACGCAAACCCGTCATATTTCAAAAGTAATTTAGTTTCTCTGCAACATTATATAACTTTATTAAGTTACACACAAAAACACCAACATCTACATTAAATATGATAGGCACAACGGCACTCCACAACAGCACTATCAGTCTTACCGGTGAAATCACACTCCAGGGGTTTACCCTAAAAAACCCCAGTAAACTAACATTATAAACGAAGATGGCGACAGTCCCAATAATCCAGATATTGTCATAAAACGCCTTGATTTCAAAGAGAAGCAAAAGTTTTTGTAGGCCTAATCTAGCTAACACAGTTCCAAGTTACAGAACTGTATGTACCTTATTGTCGTTAATATTCATGTCTGTCTGGCGCCGTGTCAGACCCGTCTCCATTGGGGTGCGTGTCAGGACGTTTTTTTTCTACCCCGGGCTGTCAGTTGAGGAACAAAACTGAACTCCTACCATTATGACAGCTAGTACTACTACTACTACAGCACCATAGTCGCCTTATGAACTAAACAGAATATTTAGAATACAGAAAAAAATAAATATGGAAGGAGAATCACCTGAAACGGTGGCCCTACTGGCTCAAAAATAGCAAGCGTCACACATCACTGTACTTCATTCTGTTGTCGCACACGCTAACTTTCAACTGGCCTTCAAGATCAAGATTTCTACGGTGGTGATGATGAAAATAATAACAACAATAATAATAATACCAATACATGTTACTTGTCCCGTAATCTTGCCGAATAAGTTTGTAAACTTATGTTAAAAAATAATTCGCCTTACGTTCTGATTTAAGCTTGGTTACAGTACATTTAAAGAGCTATGCTAAATTCAAAAGTGAGTTTGAAGGATTAGTCTCATTATTTGACAGATAGTTCCTCAATTCGTCTTCATTTGTTATTACTGCTGAATGAGTTAAGAATGCGCAGTGTCATTTTAAATGAAAACCCATAAATACACTTAAATTTCTAGAAATCTAATCAGAGCTATCGAACGACCAGCGTGCTGATCGTTTTTAAATGGACAAGCGTTAAACATACTACTGCATCTTAAAAGATAAGGTGTGAGCAATTCTTGTTGATGCAACGATTACATTTCATCTCAGTTTCTTAGCAGACGCTTTTATCCAGAGCGACTTACCGAGTTCATTTTTTTTACATTCATCCATTTATACGGCTGGATATTTCATCGAAGCAATTCAGGTCAAGTACCTTGTTCAAGGGTACTACAGCTGGGGTGGGACTTGTACCAGTAACCTTATGGTTACAAGTCTGTCATCTTAACCACTACACCACCAACTGCCCATTACAAAACAAGCAGTTGTTTTGTTTTTAATAGTTATTTTAAAATAGGCATGGTCAAAAGTTTGTTAGATGTAACGCAAATTACTCAAGAAACCAGATCATAATAACTAAGCTGATGAAATGTCAGTGCTGGATATGTACATTAATCTGCAAATCAAACCTACACGTCCTACTAGGTAGTTTTATTCTACATACAGAAATGTAATGTTTTTCTGAGAGCGCTCTTCTCAATGTAGTTACCGCAGTCAATATCCATGAACCCACAGGACTAAATAGGCCACACGTTTCATAGTGTCAGTCAATTTTCATTAAGTTAGTTTCATTGTCAAGTGCCATGGGTTTAGGTCAAACTAAAACTTGCAAACTCAGACATTTAGTAGAAAGTAGCAGACATGCTGATTTTCACCAGTTTAAAACCACTTAAAATTTTCTCCAGTCAAGTAGGAAGAATTATATAGCTGAAACAATATTATTTTACTTAAACAATACATTGAAAAAGTGCTAAAAATGTAGACTAATTTCACTGGACTCATATACAGCACAGATTCCATTTGGTTTTGGTTTTTTTCTCTGTGTAAAAGGCGTTCTAGATAAATGACAGCGGCAACCACCAGCCTGATTAAAGCAATCAGTTCTGCCAATGTCAGTTCTTTGAAAGTCAACATTGCTGTGGCGGGGTGCCCCAAATACTATAGATATATATGAACATATGTAAATCAAGCCAGCTTGCTAACAATAGCCTGGTTGAGGGAATTGAGTTGATTTGTCCATTTGTCTAAAGCAGTGTATCGGGCTCCTCCCCTCTTCTGATGATCCAGCTCCAGCAGTTGGTTGACCTGGTCGATTCGGCCATGAATCGTACTGGAAAAAAGAAATGATTGATTTCAAATCCTAAGTAAATTATTTTAAAACTAATAAATAAATGAATACATTCAAAGTGCAAGCTCAAATTCTCTATGATGCCAACGGTCATAAAATGACAAGCTTTGATCACAAAAATAGGCCATTGTGCGTCCCAGCAAAGATCACATAATACGACTGGAATAAACTGCTCAGAAAGGAAAGGTTTTTAAATATGTCAAGGGAGAAATTGACCAGTTAGCAGATCAATGCATACAGAATCAAGGGCCAGATCCCCGCGTGGGACAGGCCGACGCTTAATAAAATCACCAATGGGAGCAAGGTGTTATCACAACACAAGAGCAGAGCTTTTACTTACTTGTCCAATATGCATTGCACCAGCAAGCGCTCCACATCTCCTACATCGATGTTCAGTTCCTAAAGAATAAGGTGGATAAGAACGGAATGACAGCAGCAAAACCAGGACATTACAATTTATTTGCCGAAAACATTAACCCGAAAGGCTACCTTGGAGTTGCAAGGTTAGGAACCAATGAGGAGCAACCTCACCTTGGAGATGAAAGGTACGTGTATTCTAGTGTAAGGCTTGCTTAACTTGATAAGCACTTGTGTTCTGATGTTCCGGAGGAGCTCTGTAGGGGGGAGGGGGTCAAAACGCACAGTAAAATTACCTAAATAAAAGCAGAGGTTTTAGAGATGCATTTAGATTTTTTATAAAAGGTAAGGCTGGAGATGAGTAACACTAAACTCACCCTCAATGTGTTCTCTTATGAAGGGATCATCCATTATGTTGCTGTGATTGGTTTTCAGAATTTTCTCAAACTCTGTGATGTCATTATTCTGGTAGGCACTACAAAGAACATTTAACATGACACGCACACTGTCAAGAAAAAACAGCAGCATTAAATTAAAACATAAAAACTAAAGTAAAATGTAATATACATCAGAGTAACCTCTACCTGACATCGCTTATATAAAACAGGAAGGAGGGAGTCACCAGACTTCAGGGTCAGATTTCCCTGGTGGTCACTATCACAGATATGCATCTCACACACAGGAAGGAGAAGCACATGCTTACCTGACCAGATTTGTCATGGCGAGAATCTCTGGGTCATTTTTATAGGGCTTAGCCTAACAGTAATAAACACATACAATACATAAGGGAAGCAACCCACAGTTTACAAACATAAATCTCCTATTTATAACCAGAATCATTTGTTGTTCATGGCGGTGCTTTATACCAACTGGAAATCATTCTGACAAAGGAATCCTTCCCATCAGTGCAGAAAAAAATGACATACAATTTATCTGGTTTCAGTTGGCCACTTATTCCACTGGGATTATAAAAACAAGTAGACAGATCTGCCATCCATTACTCTCTTACAAATTCAAGTTAAACACCAATTGATGTTGTCATTAAGTAACTCAAGTTTCCCAAACGTGCAGTACAAGAACTGAGTGAGCTCAAAACAACATACATACATACCTCCTGGGAATCAAATGGGTTGATTCCTGACTTCATCAGCATGTTGGCCAGGACCAAGTATTTCAGACAGGTTGTTCGCCTGGGACTCCCCGATTCATCATAATTTTTGAACGCCTCGAAGAAATCAGTATGTGCTTTCTCAAACTCGCCTTCTCTTAGGTGCATCTTACCTCCACACTCTGGGAAAGGAGAATCACACACAATCAGAATTTTTTTTTAAACAACTCAAAACTGGAATGCTCTGAATCTTGACAGACAACAGCAGCACTATTTGGTGCATGTGTGTAATTAGGTTTTTTTTGGCAGAGGTGGGACTAAGTCACATGTAAGCCTCAAGCCTTCCAAGTCTGAAGTCCTAAGTCAAATCAACAAGTCCCAAACGCAAAGCATTCCTCTAATCAACAAGAATACAGATGTTTTCCAGAGTTTATTTAATTTTCCGTGTCAAGTCTCCCACTTCACAACTTTTTTCACAGGCTTTTTCAGGTGCATCCAGTCTCCTCTGTTTAACTAAGGTCCAAAACCTTCAATGTATTTGCGTCCTTTTTGCGTCCAAAGAATATCAGTTAGGCCCGTACCTCGGATCACGCCCATGATGAGAGGGTGAGGAATGGCTGACTTGATGTGCAGGGACTGCTCGTACAGCGCCTTCAGCTTCTTGTTGTTCTTCTGCGCTGTGTACATCTGGATCTCCAGTGCATAGATCTCCAGCAGCTGTGTTCCCTTCTTCAGGTCGTCCTCCCCATCGTCAGTCTGCAGAGAACAGCGTTTGGTCAACATCACGTCACAATGGACAACAGCCAAATGTCAAAGCTACTTGTAGATTCAAGATTACAAAATGTAAGCTCAGTGAGACTAATTGCTTGTTTAACGAAGATATCAGAAGCATGGTATATGCGGTATATGCTTTAGACAGACGTAAATGACCATGATACAGTAAAAGCAATCAGTTGTGCGGTTGGCTGCAGTGGCGGTACAGTATCAACGCATCATAATCAGCTACTGAAGAAACTCTGCAGCCATTTCTATGGCCCCTATTCTCTTGTGAGACCAGCAGCAGTAAGCCACCTGACGGGACAGGGTTTCACCCACCAGCCCGAAACCAGTGTCCATTCAACCTTTACCTGACAGGACAGGACGTCACACGCCAGCCCAAAACCAGCATCTGATCCACCGTTACCTAAAAGGACATGGTGTCACCATCTGCCCGAAACCAGCGTCCGATCCACCTTTACCTGACAGGACAGGTGTAGCTGTCGGAGGATCTTCTGCAGCTTTCCATACTCCTCTCGCTCCAGGTAAAGTTTCCCTAGCTAATTCCATCCAAAAGAACAAACATTTAGGCAGGTCATTCAGTCCAGAGGAATTTTAAGCAGTTTAATGTTATTGTTGCTTGCATACTGCTGGTGTTGCAGCTGCTGAGAAATAAGTACAAGGACTTTCTATTGGGTTTAAAAACACAAGGTGTGTATCATATGACTTTGTAACATGACTGTTGTCCAGCAGAGAGGCTTAGCGGCCAAAACAAGTAAAAGCCAATTTACCTACCTTTGTGTTTGTTTTAAACCACAGTCTGTCATTTTTGGCATCCTTTAATGCTTCCAAGGTGGTTTCATAAAATTCCTGGAGCAAGTCCATCTGTAAGAGAATAGCGATCACTTCTTGTTTTGCGGTTTGCATAGACCTAGGAACTTTTGTGTTTTATACTCAGTTTTCTCCATCAAACCAGAAAGTCCCAGACCTTGTGTGTCATCATACAGAATTATACATTTGACAAAAATAAAAAACAACCTGGTAAACAAGGGTTTTACTACCAAGCCAAGGCAAAGAAACACTCAATTAACTGGCAATCAACATTCAATCAATTAACCAGTGCTACTAGGCATTCTGCACAACCTCTTCATCTATCTATCTATCTATCTGTCTATCTGTCTTTTACAACAAAGCCATTTAGACAATCAACTTAAACTTCTTCTACATCCACATAAAACATGCATCTGAACAATTCTCCAACACAGGAGTCAAATCCAAAAGCATCAGAAACAGGTCCTCACCTGTTTAGAGGTGGAGATGTAGTCCAGGATGGAGTTGATGGACTTCTCAGAGTAATTCCTTGTAACGGCGCTGCGAATGTAAGTCAGCAGCTGCTTGTATCTGTTCATCATCTCAGGGAAGTTGGTCTGCATGACAAAAAGACGAAAACCAGTCAGTGACCCACTCCATCTTCTAAGGAGCCATTTCAAAAAATACGCTGTAATTAATGCTAAACCCTCAGGCATTTTGGTAAACCACTAAATTTCAATGCATCAAAACGCCAAATGCCTTTCTCACAGCTCACAATAAGACCATGCAGTATTTTACTTTAATAATTTCAAAATTTCATTATGTATGTAATAAGTCTGATAAATTAACAGATGCCTCACTGGAAAAAGAATAAAGCAACATTTAAATATTTTCAGTTTCAATTCCTTACCAGCTTGAAGTTTATTTTTATCATCTGTTTCAGAGCTTTGAACCCCCATTCTCCCTTCTCACCCTCCAGCTCCAGAACCTGCCAGACAGAGAAACACACCATTGCATGTATTCCAACAGCAACTCTCAGATGACGTTAAAATTAACCTGTTGAAAAAAACAAAATGACACAGAACCTTCTGGAAGCTGCAAAGGGCTGCTTTGGGATCATCCTCCTTCAGTGCTTTTGAGTTGTAGTACTGGTTTTCCAAGTCAACGTTGGGCTCAGAGTTGCTATCCTCAGAGTACTCCTTCAGTGACAGGAAAATCACAACAACAAAAATCAGTACAAAAAAATTTACCCCTCGACTACGACTCTTCGTCGATTAGCATATTTTCTGCTTTCAAATAAAAATTGTTAAAAAGTTGTAATTTTTAGGCATTTACCATATCATTACAAATTTAACAAAAACAAGGCATTGGAGTTTGCAAATGAATTGTTTAGCCGATACAACCCCCAAAAACAAAAAAAACGACATGACCGTCGTAAATTGCATAAAATAATTTAAACATAAAATAACGGGAGGGACATAATAAAACATATAGCAAATCAAAATCTATTAGGCTCAACTGTTTTATAATTTACAGGGAAATGTTAAAACCACCATCTATTCATGATCAAGAAGCATCAAGAAGGTCAAGATTTTGGCAGAAAATGTAATCATTATATACATTTTCTCAGAAGTCATTCATCCAGGTTATGTCCGCCAACATTATCGGGGAAAGGGCTCTAACTGTGCATATTTTCATTCCCAGACAGATTTTCTCAAAACAAACAAAAAATAAAAAGAATCCTAAAACAGCGACTTTTCAATTTACGTAGCTTGCTTGCTAACGTTCTTGCATGAGTGGCTCGAATATAACTCAATAGGGCATTTATTAGCCAAGCAAAAGTTTAAGTACTTAGCGAAGGAGGACAGCTGAAGTATGATTTACTATATTGGCCAGAACTGACAAAATTTGCAGAAACCCTCACCAAATCATAATCTTCTTCATCATCACACATGAAATCATCTTCCACGTCAGACATCTTGACACTAGAGCCCAACTTAGTAATGGGCGGAGCGATACTGAAGACTCGAATCCTCATCGAACCTTCAGAAGCAGCAGAATCAGCAAGCTTCAATGGTGAAGCACGTACATTTCGTCACTACGTACGGCCATTGACCGTCGTCACGTGGCTTTGTGTACAATAAACAAATATCTGTTCGCTACGTTTCCGGAGTGTCCGTTCGTGCTCGGGTCAGTTGCTCTTGTCAGTTCGTGAGACGTGTTTAATTGTCGTGTTAAACAGTTGATTTGAGCTGATATACACATTTTTGACTTAAGATTTCATATAAACAGCGAACAATCTTCATAGTAAATTAAATGCTTATAATGCCAGGTATAAAATATAAATATATATTTCTTCCGAAGATTAAATCACCCATTATGATTTTATTTTTTTGTCCACTTCTTTTTCCATTCCAAGTTCAAAAGCGAGACTTCCCAGAATTCACGAAGTAAACTCCTGGAACTTTTTCCCTAATTTATTTTTCAGTGGGACATCTTTAGTGAAACACCGAAAAAAGTCCAATCGTGTCTTAAGTTTGCAAACTGATTCATGCGTCGGTACAGAATTACTTTTGAAATGGTTAAAACATATACATGCCTATAACAGTTTCAAGTCTCAATTGTCAGACAGCCTAGCTAGCCAATTCAGTTCGTTAAATATGTGCATTTAGTATCGATTTACGTCAACAGGATTTCCCTTCCGTATGTTTGACTACAGTTCCGTGATAGGTGTGTGACAGTCACCTGATTTGTTTTTTTAGAAAGAAGATTGAAGAGGTCTTCGTAAAAAGTAAATTTAGGAAATTCAGAATGAATCCACCAAAAATTAAAATACAGCTGGCTGAAAATGAAAGGTTAGTTTATAGTTTCTCTAAAGATGAAAATTCATATTTCATTAGTGTTGTCTGATTTGGGGAAAGACAGTCGTTTATGTATTTAATTATTAATATCAACGGATATATTACCTTTTTTCAGGTCACTATTTGCGAACATTGGCGTTTATTCGCATTTAATTTCCATACGATCTTCACAATTGTTTTTTTTAAATTGTTTTTTTGTGAAACATTTTAATACAAAAACTTAATTACTGTACGAAATTAAACGTAATATAATACATAAATTACCCTAAGTTTGCTCACGACTGCGTTCTTTACTCCTTTATTTTCAGGTTGCAGAATTTGAAAGAAACCTTTAAAGAGAAGTTTGGAGAATATCCTCTCTTTTATGCATTTGCCCCGGGAAGGGTTAATTTAATTGGTAATCCAGTTACATGCTGAATGTTTTTTTTCCATACATGCGATTGTGAACCCTTACTAGTGCCCAATAGTACTCAGTTCATTTAATTTCGATGTGTTTTGTTTACTGTAATATAGGCGAACACGTTGACTACTGCGGGTATGCTGTACTTCCTATGGCAATTGAACAGAACATACTTGCAGCAGTCTCAGGGAATACATCTCCGATTATCCAGCTGGCTAACACAAATCCTCAATACAAGTAAAACCATCAGATTAATATATTCTGAAATACTAAATTCCATATAAGTAAAAGTAAACCCATTATAAAACGGACGAGTTGTAAATTTGATGCATATAGTCGACCACAAGGTGGGGTTGTAGTAACCTGAATAGATTATTTGACCATTGCCTTTCAGAGATTTCACCGTGTCGGCCGATGACTTCGAAATAGACAAAACTAACCCTCAGTGGCATAATTACTTTCTTTGTGGAGTTAAAGGGATTCAGGTAAGATTATTATACATTTGCTGTTGTTAGACAATAAAACTAAGACTTTAATAAAACATCCAAAGATTACGCAGAATCATTTGACTGATACTACATTAATACTTTCTATTAGCTTCATACAATGGGTATAATTCAATTAAATACTAAAACTTTTAGTATAAGTTATTTTTATTTAAATAAAAAATAATGCTACTGCCCCGTTGCCACCCTGCTTGATAGTATAAGGTTGTCCATTGGACTGAATTAAACAGCTGTGGATATGAAGACTTTTATAAAGGCAAATCGTTTTCTAGCTTGGTTGTTTTGTGACTCTACGTGAGGTTATTCAGGAAGCACTCTGTGAGGCGAAATCAGTCTGGAACAGATACTGAAACAGAAAACACACACACATGGTCCGTGTGACCGGTCTCTCACCTTGCACTGTTCCCATAACCAGGAGCACCTGGGCCTCACGGCACTTGCCGGCATGAAGTGCCTTGTGGATGGGACGGTTCCTGCCAGCTCGGGCCTTTCCAGCTCCAGTGCACTGGTCTGCTGCGCGGGACTTGCCACTATGGAGGCCAATCGCAGGACCCTGTCAAAGGTAAGACATCTGGTTGGACGACAAATACAGAGCCTGGTAAGGGGAAGCCTCCCAGTGTAGACGTCCTGCTGAAGGGGATGCTTGGAGGAAGAGGAAAGAGAAGACTATTATTTAGGCACAACGTTACTATACAGAGATATATAAATACCAAATATATAATTCTATGTTTAACATGTTTCTGAATTGAAAAGTGGCTGCTAAATTGGTTGTTACGCATGCTGCAAAACAGCCAGCTCCCCTCAAATATGTGTCACCCACAACAAAGGAGCTTATCGGCTTTACATGGCATTACTACAATACCCATACTGCCTCTGTGCTTACCTCCCACACTGAATCACCCTCAGGCCAACTTTTCAGGTCTGACGTTGCCCCTTGTTTAAAACAAATACACACTGTCGTTTAGTCTTTGGTTGCCAAAAATGGTTTTATGGGAAACCTAATGACAGTCAATATTATCTAGTTTCTGACAGTTATTTTAACAATAGCAGAACCTTTACAAGCCTCCTGCATGGCGCTTGGCAGACCAGCCTCAGTGTACTCAACATGTTCCTTGAGTTCATAATCCTCTAATTGTGTTTTTCAATCAAGTGGTCAGGGCATACTCGACTGCTGCCGGAGTTGTTGCCCTGGGTTACAGCACCGAGGAAGATGCGTGATTAAACCTTCTGTTTTGTTTTGTTGGGGGATTTTGCCCCCCCACCCTAATTTTTCACTGTAGACAGGGAATTTAATCTTTTAATGCACCATATTTTGGTTTGCTGTGTTGTTAGTTACGCGTTGTTACATGGCGCTCCCAGACCAGAAAACACACATAGCGGAGTAGCACGCACATGCTCTCGTCTCTGAACAAGCACTCTTCTCTTTCTCTCTACTTACGTTCCCACCCCCCATACACATCCACAAACATGCATCCCAGGCAGTTGTCAGCCCAAGAAGGTTAACAATGCCACCCATCCTGCCCCAACAGGGGGAGGAGGGCACTACAGCAGGGCACATTCTTCTCCTGGGGAGAGATAATTCTGTCATAGCTCTGGTAATCACAAATTACTATTTACACACAAGATTCCCAAAGAGTAGTGAGATGGGAACACATCAAGCGTGCTATTAAAAGGAAGTCGCTAGACAGTCCAGGACTACAGTGAGTGTCTGTGTGTGTATCTGTGCGCACACATGTGTTTGTCTGTGTGCATGTATGTATGTGTGTGTGTGTCTGTAATTGAAAGCTAAAAAACAGTGATTCAAGTGTAGAATAGGACAGGCTTGGATATTTCTCATACTGTATGTATTGATTAATAGACTCTTACTGTATGTTTAATAAACCCTTTGCTTTTATACCACTGCTCAAAATGGCATCTGTAGCAGTGACTTAATACCCGTAATGGTCTATAAAAACAAATCCAGTTTTACAGTCCAGTTTAAAATCTGCACTGGTCTAAATAGTATGACTGGAAACCATTCTGAACACCTTTCCTGCAGGGTTCTGAGAACCCCACCGCAACTTACGGGAAGCTGACAGCCACTGCAAAGGGCCCTGGCTCCTGCGGTCATAATGACATTCTGATAACACATGACCAGTATGTGTCCTTGGTCTCCAGAGTAACTTCCATTACTATGTGAAAGCTTATTATGATATGCCACAAATGGCATGCAAACTCGAAGGCAGTGGGGGTAATTAGCACTGTGTGGGCCCACTCTGTGCTGATTGGCTGGGCTGAGGGGGGATTTATCATTCAGCTTGAAAAGACAACCTGTTACTCTGCTGCCTTTTTAAGTGTGTCACCTCTCTCTCACTTGGGACTGTATGTGTGTCTGTGTGCATGTGTCTGTGTGTCCACCTCTCTCACCTGGGACCGTGTGTGTGTGTCTGTGCGTGTGTGTTTATGTGTGTGCGTGTGTCTGTGTGTCACCCCTCTCTCACCTAGGACTGGATGCCCTTGGTCATGCATTTGCAACGGCTGCAGAGCTCCTGGGCTTTTGGCTGTTTGATTAATGTGTTCTGACTGAAATTTGGCGTGTCTGTGTGTCCACCTCTCTCACCTGGGACTGTGTGTGCATGTGTGTGTCTCTGTCTGTCTGAGTGTTTATGTGTTTGCGTGAACCTGTGTGTCACACCTCTCTCACCTGGGACCTGGTGCCCTAGGTCAGCGTTTCTCAAACTATGGGCCGGGAACCGGCGCCGGTCTGTGACAATGTTACTCCCAGTCCACAAAGCCCTGGGGTCTCATTTATAAAACAGTGCGTCGAATTCACTTGAAAATGTTGCGTACGATTGAAACACAGAAATTGCTACGCACAAATATTCAGATTTTTAAAACAGTGCGCATGCACATCTCACGCTGGTTTTCCTCATTAAATCACAATCTACTTGAAATTTAGCGTACGTGTGCGAGCGTCTTGTCCCACCCAATTAACGGCCATAATTGCCCATAAATGGTCACTGAAACGCCCCGAATTAATACTAAAATCGATACTGATTACATGACTGCAATGACGGCAAATCCCAACAGAAAGTTATTTGGCAATGATTTGGCAAATTCAGCCAATGCACTCCTTTTATAGGTTCTTTATATAATTGTTCTTATATAAGCATAGGCCCTTCATAATAATAATAATAATTATAATTCTTATAACAACAATACTACTACTACTACTATTACTACTACTAATAATAATAATAACAACATCCATCCATGCATCTATCTATCTATTGGGGCATTTGTGTGTTGGGGTGGGGTGCGTAGGCCTACAGGGCCTTGCAACCTCAAAGCCTGACATGACTGGGCTCAGGACAAAGAAGTTTGAGAAAGGCTGCCATAGGTCATGCGTTCGAAGCGGCTGCAGTGCTCCTGGGCTTTTGGTTGTTTGATTGATTAATGTGTGACTGAAATTTGGCTACACATTGTATCTAGCTGGAAGTCTTAGATTTCATTGTGGCACTTGGAGAGGTCAATTGTTCTGAAGATAATCATTCACTTTAAGAATTTTTAAAGGAACCTAAGGGTTTTTGTTTATTAACCATCTACATGAACCACCCATTTAGCAATCTCTCTGGTGATTTTCTCAGACATTAAAATGTCATGCTCGCTTGCAACCCGCGCAGGTTCGACATTTGACTGGGATTTTCTGCGGTCCTCCAGGTGGAGTTGGCGGAGATTTGTGCCAAGAGTGAGCGCTACATTGGCACAGAGGGAGGCGGCATGGACCAATCCATCTCCTTCCTGGCTGAAGAAGGAACAGTAGGTGTCGCTTCGGGCCTAAGCTTAATCCAAACTCCTCAATACAATTCACCTTAAGTTTAGTTACTGTGTGCACCCTGACTGGATGTGCAGGTTCTTAGTTTGTGTCCAAGTGCATCTTCATAAATAATGATTGATTTCCCCCCCTCCCCCCACCTAGGCAAAGCTGATAGAATTCAACCCATTGCGGGCGATAGACGTTAAGCTTCCAGAGGGCGCCGTTTTCGTGATAGCTAACAGCTGTGTTGAGATGAACAAGGCTGCCACATCACACTTCAACGTCCGTGTGGTGGAGTGTCGGCTGGCTGCCAAGGTACACCAGCTGTTACCTCGACACATGCCCAGGGTCACATTCATGCACATCCTGCATTGTTGTCCATTTTCCCAGTCGATGCCAATGAAACATCTGATACAATTCAGATTAAGTACCTTGCTTACAGGTGTAACAGACGGGACCCATCTGGGTCATTAAGGGACTTAATGAAAATAATCACACCACAAATAATGCTAATGCAGGAAGACCCACCTGTTGTTTCTCACCATTAAAATTGGGGCACTACCCACCAGAGGCTCCAGTGCGCACGGCTAGTGCACGGCTTATCAGCCAGTGAGACGCAGACTGGTGTCAGAATTTAAAGGCTTCAGGTTGAAATACTGTGACCTGAAAGACGTGTTTCACAGCAGTTTAAAATTTAATTTTATGTGCTTAGTGGATGCCCTTGCTCAAAAACGCCTATTTTATTTGCACTCCACCTATTTGTGTAGACATATTTTTCTACTGAAGCTATACAGGTCAAGTAGCTGCCACAGAGGTACAACAGCCGTGACCCTCTCTGGATTTTGGCATGTGACCATCACCATAATGCTGCAGGCAGCTGTACATTAATAGCCTACAATATGATTGGAAAAAGCCTTCCTTATAATGGATCCACTTGTGTTTCAGGATATACTAAAACTGATTATTCTGCTAGAGTTATATAAAACATAAAACTGTTGTTGTGCTGGGATGTTGTAGTGCACTTTCTATTTCAGTGAAATCTGTTTCTCGTCATGGTACTCAAAATGGCTGCATAATTGTTTTGTGTTTCAGAACCTTATTTTAGGAGGGTTTGGGAGGGTACCAGAAAAAGGGTGAAATTGACTAACAAAACTAACAATGTCACTCGTTTGCTCAGAAATCACACAGACACTGAAGTCCAGAGGGAGTTTGATAAACCACAGTGTGTTGCCAGGTGCCAGACAGAACGAGGGAAGAGAAGAATTAATCCTAAAGAAAAGGCGTTCCTGTTTGTCCTCTGTCTGTCCACCCGTGCAGATGCTGGCCAGGAGTCAGAGCCTGGAATGTAGCAGCCGGACGGTGAGTCTGGGTGAGGTGCAGGCGGAGCTGGGAGCCAGCCTGGAGGAGATGCTGGGCATGGTGGATGAGGTGCTGCACCTGGAGCCATACAGCAGGGAGGAGGTGTGCTGCGCTCTGGGTGTCACCGTTGAGCAGCTGTGTGAAAGTGGGGTACTCAGCGTTAACACCCAGCACGGTGAGTGATCACCCAGACTGACCGGTCAGATTTTCCACAAAAAAAAAAGTTATTTAGTCAACTACTTCTTTCTTCACTTCCCCTAGAGATTTTTCATGGACTGTTCACTGTGTGTGTGCCTATAGCTAATGTAATCACTTTAAAAATGAAACCAGCTACAAACCTGTTTAAATCATTGGTCCTGTTACCAGAAATAAATGTTACTTTTTGTACATTGGCTGCAGAAAGTCCTGGTTGAGGGGAGGGGGCCAAGGGGCCTCAGTGGACAGAAAGGCCTGACCCATAGAGGGGGCTGGTTTTTAAACATGGCCCTAGGCTTGGCAGGGCCCTCAGCCCTAAAATTGAAAACAGTCCTTACTGTTGTGATTTACAAGAGCGTGTGAGATATGGAAATCTGTCACGCAACAGCACATTGTAAAAAGTCGGCCTGCCTCGTACCTTGCTGCTGTACTCCACGCATCAGCGATGCCAAGCACATCTTAGCCATGGTCTGTGTCCTGGGCTCTACGTACTTTCTAAACATTTAACCTCTGAAAAACATTTTAAACTATTTTTGTTGCATGTCTGGAGTGGTCCAACATGAAAAATGGCTGAGTTTCTCAGTT
Organism: Hiodon tergisus; assembly: GCA_025775045.1. Taxonomy (NCBI): domain Eukaryota; kingdom Metazoa; phylum Chordata; class Actinopteri; order Hiodontiformes; family Hiodontidae; genus Hiodon; species Hiodon tergisus. The sequence continues at coordinate 20,368 of JAOVYW010008929.1, forward strand.
TCTCAGTCGTCTTTTACCCCCCGTGTTTTTAAGAAAGCAGTATAAATACTTTGACAGTTTACTTACCCTTGTTAAGTAATAAACTAAAACACATGTGATCTCTTCATCGCCGAGGTAAACGACATCGCTAGCTAGGGTTTCGGCAGTTTCCTGCCGCCTCGGGCCACACCCCTCGCGTGCCAGTTCCTCCACCGGCTTTGTCGACCTCCGCTGGGATGTCAAACCCAGGTCACCAGTCGTGTGTGTGGAGACGGAGCAAGTTTCAACTCTCACCTCGAACTCAGGAAGGACAGAAGGGGCTACACCACACAAAAAGACACATCTGTGTTCCATTACCTCACATTGTTTCCAGTGAACACACGTGTGGTTATGTGCCTCTCGGCTAAAGACACCTTTGTGACTACCTGTCTGAATGCAAACACATGTCTCCCCCACACAGTGACCCACTTTAGGCTGCACCAGCGGGCGTGGCACGTGTACAGCGAAGCGGCCCGGGTGCTGCAGTTCCGGAGTGTGTGCGAGCAGGCACCCACCGGGGCCATCAGGGAGCTGGGCCAGCTGATGGAGCAGAGCCATACCAGCTGCAGGGACCTGTATCAGTGCAGCTGCAGTGAGCTGGACCAGCTGGTGGAGACGTGTCTGTGAGTAGAACCCGTGCTCAAACACACAAAGAGTGTCTCTCTTTATTTTCAACCATGCTATATTTATAAAAGAAGGAAACAGAAACAGAAGAAATGATAAAGTTTGCCATCGCACAAACTGTTGGAACCTGTTTCAAGATTCATACACAAAAGGTTCTTAAACTCTTCTGTTTTTTTCCCTTTATTTTTGATTAATTATCAACTAATTAGGAGTTCCATTCACACGGGGCCTGCATAGCCTCAAATAGACAGTGCCGGTGTCACCACTGCCAACATAAACCTTCAGGGAGGCTTCATTGGAGTGCGGCTTCCTTGTATTAATAATAAATAAAAGCTTGTGTTTAATGTAATAGCGTTGATGTGTTTGGGGTACACGGTGTTGAGCCGCTTTCTCTCTGTTCAGGCAATCTGGGGCTGTGGGCTCACGGCTGACTGGGGCAGGCTGGGGTGGCTGTGTGGTATCCATGGTGCCCACCGACCAGCTGGATGGCTTCCTGTTGAAAGTGCGACAGTCGTTTTACGAGGCTGACCCTCGGCGGGCCGTGCTGGAGACACAAAGCCTGTTTGCCACAAAGCCTGGACGGGGGGCTGCCATTATTTTTGAAGCTTAATAAATTGAGAGGAGGGGGACTGGAATTAATCTGCTGTTAATCACAATATATGTTTTTACAAATGACCTTTAAAGTGTAAGGCGTTACACACAGTAGAGGCCATTTGATGATACGCTGGCCGACCATAATCTAGGAGCAGAAATTAGTCATTTATGACAATAATGAGGTAAATTAAATGAAAAACTTCCAATGAATCTAATCATTTGCAATTGAATTCATTGTCTTTAAATTAAGCTTAATAAACTCCTTGGTATGGCATACATTTTGACGTGATTTTGGTTATTTTTAAGATCGAAATTGCAAGGTATATAAATGTCTAGCAGAGCCACATGATTTATGGACTAAGATAATTCCTCGAGTTTGAACATTCAAAAATATCACACACATATTCTGCGGTGGAGATTCTGCTAATCCCTGAGCCAGTCTCATCTATTATGAATAATTCAGGAAGCTACTACTCCCTACTAGGTGGCTTGCAGCTGATTCCATATCCTTCACGATTTTACTGTGCGTACCTTTTCAAATTCACTAGTGCTGAACTCCTACACCTAAGGATAGTGACACATGGTTTACATTCAAGATTTACACTTTCTTTTGTTAATGAGATGATATACAGAGTCTGTAGACCATATAAAATTTAAGAATGTCAGACAATATCAATGTTTAGACTAGGACACAAAAGGTCTTACGGAACAATAATAGGGTGCGTTGTTGAGAGATAAACCCGTGGCGTTAACTTGGCTTATTGTGATAAACACTACTGCCTTTGCGTTGTTTTGGAGCCCCGGTCTTTAAACGGTTTTAAGACAGACATTCTGAGACATTATGAAAGACATTTCAACAAAGGGTGACCCTGAAATACTTGTTAGCATGCTAATCCAATACCTTAGCAGCGAAGGGAATAATCTGTTAAACGGCAGTAAACTGGACCACCCCATAGCTTTTATATGGTAGCGTTTTTGCTCATATTAAAGATGAGTATCGCAACGATGACTACCTCTGTGGAGAGGAAGGCTCTTGGAGAGGAACATGGGCTTATCTGGGGTCGGTATGGGGTAATATCCTCCCAACAGCAGTCTGCTGGAAGCAATTAGAAGTTAAAAGGGAAAAGACTGGAGCATGCTAAAAGGAGCAACAGTCGCAGACACTTCCCGGACTCATTAGTTTGTCACGTAAACCATCATTTATGGGCCAATATAATCCTGATGAAATCAGTGAAATTGTTTCCTATGAGCAACTGATTGCATCGCGTTTAGCTCATCATGTCACGGTGGTTGAGAACCAGAGAATCACTGGTGCCTTTTTTTAAGAGCACACAAATACAGTCATGCTACTTCAGTGATGGTACCATGTCCGTGAAGCTGTTTTACACCGCTCATTTCACACTGAGGTTAAGCTGTTTTACACAGCTCATATCACACAAGGTTAAGCTGTTTTACACAGCTCATATCACACAAGGTTAAGCTGTTTTACACAGCTCATATCCCTTGGGACAAGACGTCGTAACTGACTCCAGAGTGAGTAGGAACCAGCTGACAAGTTTACTTTAAAATCAGATTTAGGAACCCCCATGCAATGACTTCTCAAAACACCAAATGGCCACAGGAGTCAACTGGGATGTCCTCTTCAAAGGGTTAAGGAAGCCCACTCATATGTGCACAGAGGAATGGGGGGTTAGGCTTTTTAGGGGCTTAGAGAGTTTATGTAAGTCATATCTTGATGGAGTTTGAGCAGTTTGAACAAGTTGTTTTGTTTTTACACACAGCTTCCCTGGATCTAAACTTTCCTGGTTTTATTTTAAGATCACTCAAATTATAATGCCACTAAATTCCCTCTGATGTTTGTTAAGAAAGGCCCTCTTTTTTAAGTGCATCAGTAGATTATCTGATTTTAGCAACAGCAGCTGAGACAGTGATCCCAGACAGCTGGAAGCATCCCAGATCACAGTGAGACTAAACGGACGTCCAAGTATCTTTCACGGGGGCCTATCCCATCCATTTTAAATCTGTTTTGAGTTTAAAGTTTCTCTGTTCTAAATAAAAGTCATACACTGCATTTAGAAAGAAAAAAAACAATTTGCACTCAGGCGACCAAAGAGAAGACCATACAGATGCCAAAAACAACTAAAACGCACATCTACGTTTCCTTTTAAGGTGACCCAACCTTACCAGCCACCCTGTGGCTCACAGTCTAAGGTAGTGGGGCATGGTACAGCCCATGCAGTACTACACTGTAGCAACACAGTATTACATTACAGTTTTTTACAATCGCTATGACAAATGTTTCAATACTTTTAACAATTTTCCTAAACTCTTAACACAACATCCGTCTGTATAGGCTATACAATTAACACATTTCTTGTTGCTTTGACACAAAATGCATACAGTTAATAGAAATTTAAAATGCTTGAACTTCTTTTACACACAAGCTCAATCAAAACCAAAACAACGGATTTTTACAGCCAAATTTGCAAATGCTATCACACTGTATGTCAGAACAGATAACACCATGTTCTAAACCTAACTTATAGGCTAAAGTCAAAGTGAACAGCTGTTCATATTGTAAATTGAAACACAAATATATCCCCTGTATTTTATTCCATTGGTACTGAGAAACAGCTGATTGAAGTAGATCAATCACAGCTGATTCCCACCTAGAAAACATACTCAAGGTTTTTTCAATCGCATGACCATATGGCCATAAAGAGGGGCTGATCTCGTGTGGAAATGAAACAATATAAAGCAACACAAAGAAAGTAAGAAAAATGCCTGCACAAGGGATAGGAACACAAGTACCAGGACAAGGAAGAGGAGTGGGACAAGGGCAAGGGAGAGGAATGCCTGGACGAGGACAAGGTAGAGGGAGAGGAGTTGGAATGCGTGATGACACTCAAAGAAGGGCCAGAGCTAGGGTAACTGATGAAATACGAGCTACTATCATAGGCCATGTCATAAACCACGGGCTATCATACAGAGAGGCTGGTGAACGAGTACAGCCAAATCTCAGCCGGTACACAGTGGCATCCATTGTCCGGAGAAACCAACAGGTAGGACATTATCTAAGGGCTTCTCCTACTGTAAAGTGTAAATAATTTTACCATGTATTACAATGACTGTATGCCTCCGGTCTCTAATATGTAACTATGTTAACAGGAACTTGCTATTGTCAACATGGTGATTGCTGACAATGAAATAAAACTGAAGGACATTCAGTCCAGAGTTGTAGAGGACAACCTTGTCTTTGGGAACATTGCAGCAATCAGCATAACATCCATTACTCTAACTAAACACAGAGTCCGAATGAAACAACTATACAAAGTTCCTTTTGAAAGGAACGGTGAGCGCATCAAAGAACTCCAATACGTCCAGGTAAGGTTATGCAATACAGTCATTACTGTACTATACATAGGGTGTTTTGCAGTAAACTACTCTATACAGCAAAGCATTTACACACACTGTGTCTGAATACTTTCAGAGAGTCATGGAGTTGGAGGGCAATCAAGTCCCACATGAAATGATCTACGTTGAAGAGGCTGGCTTCAACTTGCCGAAAAGGCATCGACGCGGAAGAAACATAGTTGGCGAAAGGGCCGCAGTTACTGTGCTGGACCAGAGAGGAGCCAACATTTCCACGTGCGCCGTAATCTCCAACAACGGTGCACTCCTGCATAAATATAAGATTGGCCACTACAGCACCGTCCGCCTTCTCCTGTTTTTAGAAGACCTGCACAAAAGACAGGTGGGAGACCACTTGCCAATATATGGGATCACATGGGACAATGTGGCATTCCACCATTCCACAGCATATTGCAGTCACAGCATATTGTTGTTATCTTGCAGTAATGTCGTATTGCAAATAAAGCCATTACTTCAGCAATTCTGTCTCTGGCTTCTTTTTTTCATAAACTGTACATTCTATGAAACTCTGAGGTGGGTCATTCATTTTTTGTGTTGAATTTCTGCAGCAAAAGAAACAAAATGCATGCATTTACTACACCCAACAAAACAAAAATTTAGAGAGGCTTCAAAAGAAACTGCAGTGCAAAACACAATCTATGATCAATGCAATATACTGTCTATTGTATAAGGGCAGACCTGACACATAAAATAATGCAGTTTCTGCATTTCTACATCTGGTGTTAGTGTTTTTATGCCATTGTGCTATGATTGACTAAATGTTCCTGTTGGAAGAGAACATGTGTTAGTGTTTTGGAAGAATTATTTGATTTTGAGACATGTTTGCCGTGTTTTGGTAGACATAGATCTGTTAGTGTATTATTGTAATTTGAAAATGAATGTTAGAGTTTAATTAATAATGTTTGATTTTGAGCACGAAATTAACCGTTTTGCCAATTGTGTGTTGTAGGTGTGTTGGTGAGTTAAGATTGTAGGAAAATTGTTAAAAGTATTGACACAATTGTCATAGAGATCGTAAAAACTGTATATTTGAACATATTAACATGGTGTTAACAGAAGCTTGTTAACATGATGCATAGCCAAGACACGTGGTCCTCTATATTTATAAATCAAGAAACAAAATTATTTTTTTCATGTGGAGCAGAAATCTATGCATTCTGGGGAAGATTCCATGTCAACCTAGACTTCCCTCTGTTCATGCCTACTCTGATTGGTGCATCAGCTTTTTGTGACATCACAGCAACAGGCTGCTTAACCCTAACGTATTGGGGAAGGTCAAGGGAAGGTGGGCTAACACATTACGAATTTCCATACGTTGTTGCAAAGCTGCCATTCGATTCTGCAGAACAGTCCTCTCTTGTTAGAATGTGCCCGATGTCCATACAACCCATGTATATCTCCTGGGTTTCAGTTAACAGAAGGACCCTGGGGATTTTTTTATGTTTGAAGATTCTTAAACAAAATGAAGAAGAGAGGATGCTCGGTAAAATGCTTAATTTACGAGAGAACCCTGACCTGCACTGTGCCTACAGGCCTAGAAGATAAAAACATATACCCAAAAGCCTTCTGACTGAGGCTTTATGGGTCAGACCCTTCAGACAAGACTTTGATCACAGAAACAGTGTGCTCTGAAAAGGCTGAAACCAACCTGGGTTTAGACTAAGGAATGGGAAGAGCAGTATTGCTCAACAGTGGTATCACACACAACTGTAAACATATCTGCTACTCCTGGAGGCTAGGGCTGAAGCCCATCTCATCATCACTGTATGTAACCCATACAAATCACTGGGAGTGGGATTCGAAATTTAGTCATTTAGAATTAAATACACAAAACACCATTTTACCTCAAAAAATTCTAACCCTCTGACCTTTTCATTTTGGTTGCCCAATGAATTTTAAATGCATTGTTATATCTACAGCATTCTGCTGTCTAATATTAGTCACTAAATACTAGCGGAGCCAGGTTTCGGTATCTTGTGGTATATATAGACCATGACAGTGCTAACAGGCCCCATCACCGCTGCTGACCAATTAGCATGGAATTTAAAAAGCAAAAGCTCCAGCTCATCATCCTTACGCCAGGACCTAAGAATAGCTTGACCTTAAACATAATCCCGTTTTTCAAAGAAAAGTGCCACCTGATCACTCATTAATGAGCAAGTGTTCTGGCAGGAGAGGCGTTCACGTAAAGCATGTCACACAACGCAGGCTTGAGCCAACTTTAAAACATTTCAGGTCATTTTCAGGTTATTGTTGGGACAAAAATACATGAATATTTAAAAGCTTTCCAACATAAAAAAATACTGGTATAGAAAGCCATACTATTGTGGTGAACCACTTACCCCATTAACGATTATAACAAAACGGTCAACCAAAGAAAAAACACCTTGAGCTTTCCGTTGTTTAGTTTCCCTAACTAAGCCTCAGTGTTGGGTTTAGAAAAAGATTAATCTTTACTATATAACATTCATGACAAATGCACACCAAAACACATCACATTTATGTGAAATACGAGGATCAAGAATACTAACTGCATGAGGGCGCTACTAATGAGAAAGTTGTTTCTCATTTAGGAATGCCATTTTATGCCATAAGTCATTTCCAATTATTATGATACATCATAGAGGCAGTCAAAGCAATTGAATGGAAACTGACTAAAAGATTATCATTTGTTTTGGTTCCCCTTAAAAAAAAAAAAAAAAGCATATTGTTTTGATAAGTGAGCATGTTTGTAAATGAGCCAATGGTCAGCCATGTGCAGTGTGGCCCTAAGAGACAGGCTTGGGGGTGGGGAACGGCTGCACCCATAGTGTTCCCTCAGCTACCGTCACTCTGGTGAAATTTCCCCCTTTTCTGTAAAAGACTCGTATGAACGTCACCGTTTAACATCAAACTAAATAAAGTTTTTTTTTCCTTTTTTTATTATTATTTTAGACTAAAGACCTCCCACGCAAAATAGATGAACCATGAGAAGCTCCAGAGAGAAAAAAGTGGAGCGAGACAAGATAGAAATCGTCAAAAATAAGGACAGGACACAAACAGCTGAATAAAAGCCCCACACAGTTAACGGCCATTTCCCCCAAGCTCTCGGGACATTCAGTCTACAAGTTGCAACATTTATATATTTCGAAGGATTCCCCTCCTGGAAAGAGGAGATAGATTTTCCATAAAAACAAAAACAAAAAAAAACGTTCTGCTCTGAATCTATAACAGATTCTAAATTAATGACTGTGCTGACATTAAAGTAAGTCCCAGTGCAAATATTTACTTTATTGAAAGTATCATAGTTTTGGTTATGGTGATGAGTACTGGTTCAGGCAAGCTTTTATATACAAACAGAAGTGTATTCCTTGTGTTTTAATCACACTGTTTAGATACTTAGGTTGTTTGGTGCATGATGAACTTAGTCTACACTACTGCGAAATTAAGCATATGTTCCTTAGCTAATAACTATATCCGACATAAAGTTGAGAAAATATACCGAAAAAATTTCCAACCCTGGATGAATGACTTTAATGAGAGGTCACTTTCTTCCTCATTTAACACCACATAAAGTTGTTTAAATTTGTTATGGGACAAGTAAACAGGTCATGGTCACAGTGGTCATGTTTACGTTGGCCTGTACTTTACCAAAGCGGAATGCAGACCTGCTCTGTTATCACCCTCCTGGGTCAAAGTATCCGGAAACAGGACCAGGGTGTGGCTGACCGTAGATCAACTTCTCAGTTCCTTCTTTTACTGAAAAGCAAACACATTTTTTATCTACAGGATAAAACTCTACAGCTTTAAGGGAGATTTTCCACTCAGAATTTCAATAATAACTGGAATATTTAATGTTTATTCTGATGTATTTTTGTACAAGTATCTTCAGCTTCATTTTTTATTACTGAACATGAGTTAGTGAGGGGAAACTGGGGGAACAGTGAAACCACAAGAGAACATCAACTGTGCATCAAAGCCTGTGCCCCTTCTCTATGTGATGACCACCAGCAGCCAGGCAGTGGGAATCCGAGTGGACGACAGCTGACTCTACCAACTGTAATTGGTCTGAAGTGAGGTCAGCGTGAGGAGAGGAGCTCATCTGAGCAGGGCCAATAACAGCGGCATGAAGGACATGCCGAGGGGGGGAGTCCTGTCTTGGTTAGCGCTGGAGTCGGCGTAGCTATTACGGTGCCTCTGGAGCCTCCCCTCAGCAGCTAACCAGGGTCGTAGTGCTCGGATCCCTTCAGTACAATTGGCCTGGGATCCTCCCCTCTATACCCAACCAGGGTCACATAGCTCGGATCCCCTTAGTGCAACTGATTCCTCTCTGGGGGAAGGAGAAGCCTGCAGCCACCGAACAGGACTGTCTCTCATCAAAAAAGTAAGTTTTTTTTTTTTCAGCATGAGCACACTCCAAGTATTCCAACTAACCCCAAACGTGCCGAGAACGTTGCTGTCACAAATTAAAGGAGAGGCAGGCATAGCGTCTGACAGTGTGTGCAGCTGACAGTCGAAGCATGGGGGCTCTCTGGAAAAGTGTTAGCTCCACCTAAAGAGTATCTTGCATAATTAAGGTTGAGGTGAGACAAATGTGTGTGTGTGAGGGGGGGGGGGGGACTCAGTTTATTATTCCATCTGTTTGGACTATTTCATTACAGCTGCGGTAATTTGCACATTACAGTTTTTTTACGATCGCTATGGCAAATTTTTCAATACTTTTAACAATTTTCCTAAACTCTTAACACACCAACACACCTACAACACACAATTGGCAAAACGGTAAATTTCATGCTCAAATTCAAACATTGTAAACTAAACTCCAACACTAATTTTCAAAATACAATAATACACAAACACTATGATACACTAAATACACTATGTCTACCAAAACATGTCTCAAAATCAAATAATTCTTACAAAACAATAACACGTTCTCTTCCAACAGGAACATTTACTCAATCATAGCACAATGTTATAAAAACACTAACATCAGATGGAATTACAGAAACTGCATTATTTTATATGTCAGGTCTGCCCTTATACAATAGACAGTATTGATCATAGATTTTGTTTTGCACTGCAGTTTCTTTTGAACCCTCACTACATTATTGTTTTGTTGGGTGTAGTAAATGCATGCATTTTGTTTCTTTTGCTGCAGAAATTCAATACAAAAAAAAGAATGACCCATCTCAGAGTAAATTTATAGAATGTACGGTTTATGAAAAAAAGACGACAGAATTGCTGCAGTTAAGACATTACTGCAAGATAACAAAAAAAGCAATATAGCTGCCATTTATTATGTGAAAATACATAATATACAAACAGAAAAAGCCACAGAAGAATAAAAATCCACATCACACCTGATATCTTCTCTGGCAAGGCATCTTGGGAAGAATCTTTTGGCATGCCTTATCCACCCCTGGCAGTGTTCAGCTGTGATGTCTTGGCATGCAGCATCCATTGCATCCAGGAGGGATATTTGGTCCTGTGGACGACGGTCAAAAACCTGCCATCTCCAGGCTGAGAAAAACTCCTCAGTGGGGTTGAGGAAAGGGGAGTAAGGGGCAAGAAAAAGGGACATTATCTTCGGATGGGCGTTAAACCAGGCTGTGACTGCACGGGAATGGTGGAATGCCACATTGTCCCATGTGATCACATATATTGGCAAGTGATCCCCTTTCTGCCTCTGGCACCAGTCTTTCGTGCAGGTCTTCTAAAAACAGGAGAAGGTGGTCGGTGCTGTAGGAGCCAATCTCACATTTATGCAGGAGTGCACCATTGGAGATTGCAGCGCACATGGTGAAGTTGGCTCTTCTCTGGCCCGGCACAGTAACTGTGGCCCTTTTGCCAATTATGTTTCTTCACCTTTCTTCACCGGTTTCTTCGCCGACACACCAAGTTGTAGCCAGCCTCGTCAACGTAGATCATTTCATACGGGACTTGATTGACTCTCTGAAAGTATTCAGACTCAGTGTGTGTAAATACTTTGCAGTATACATACTGTACTACAGGTCTATAGAGTAGTTCACTGCAAAACACCCTATGTATAGTACAGTAAATACTATATTGCATAACCTTACCTGGACGTATTGGAGTTCTTTGATGCGCTCACCATTCCTTTCAAAAGGAACTTTGTATAGTTGTTTCATTCGGACTCTGTGTTTAGAGTCTGAGAAATGGATGTTACGCTGAATGCTGCAATGTTCCCAAAGACAAGGTTGTCCTCTACAACTCCAGACTGAATGTCCTTCAGTTTTATTTCATTGTCAGCAATCACCATGTTGATAATAACAAGTTCCTGTTCTTCATTTAGGAGCTTTCCTCTGCCCACTGAGGGAGGTAGATGTTGAATCCTTAGAGAGACAAAACATAGTTACATATTAGAGACTGGAGGCATACAGTCATTGTAATACATGGTAAAATTATTTACACTTTGCAGTAGGAGAAGCCCTTAGACAATATCCTACCTGTTGGTTTCTCGAAAAATCCAGACAATGGATGCCACTGTGTCCCGGCTGAGATTTGGCTGTACTCGTTCACCAGCCTCTCTGTATGATAGCCCGTGGTTTATGACATGGCCTATGATAGTGGCTCTTATTTCATCAGTTACCCTAGCTCTGGCCCTTCTTTGAGCGCCACCACGCATTCTAACTCCTCTCCCTCATCCTTGCCATTCCTCTCCCTTGTCCTTGTCCCTCTCTCCTCTCCCTTGTCCTGGTACTCGTCTTACTCTCCCTTGTGCAGGCATTTTTCTTACTTTCTTTGTGTTGCTTTATATTGTTCCTTTTCCACACGAGATCAGCCCAAAGAGGTCCTCTTTTATACCATATGGTCATGCGATAGAAATAACCTCAACACCTGAGTGTGTTTCCTAGATGGGAATCAGCTGTGATTGATCTATTTGTATAACACCAATCAGCTGTTTCTCAGTAGCAATGGAATAAAATACAGGGGATATATTTGTGTTTCAATGTACAATATGAACAGCTGTTTACTTTGACTTTAGCCTATAAGTTAGGTTTAAAACATGATGTTATCTGTTCTGACATACAGTGTGAAAGCATTTGCAAATTTGGCTGTAAAAATCCGTTGTTTTGGTCTTGGTTTGAGCTTGTGTGTAAAAGAAGTTCAAGCATTTTAAATTTGTGTTAACTGTATGCATTTTGTGTCAAAGCAACAAGAAATGTGTTAATGGTATGGCCTACACAGATGGATTTTGTGCTAAGTTAAGAGTTTAGGAAAGTTGTTAAAAGTATTGAAAAATTTGTCATAGTGATTGTAAAAAACTGTAAATTGCAGCAATGATAGCAGTAATGCGCAACGGTCACGATAGCAGTAACGAGTTTGTATGACAAGGAGCAGAAATTAAAAAATGTTGTGAACAAGATTCCTAACAGAGACATCTACGTCCTTCAGCAGGCAGTCCTCTTGACCATGTACTGACCCTACGGAAAGCAGCTGAGGAGGTGAAGGGCCAGGTGAAGGCAGTGCACGGGTGAGAGCTAGGACAGAGGTTTCCTTCCTGGGAGGTGACCGGGAGAACGGCAAGACTGGACAGCTTGGTGGCTGGTGTTTCAGTATGTCGCCCGTGGACGCCCACAACCTGGCACTATAATGCACAAATGGGGGCTGCAAAGGAAGCTGCCACGTGTGCTCTCTGGACTGCACCTGCACGTCCTCTTCTTGCTGGCCAGTGTGGGCTTTGCCTGTGGTGAACGCTCACCGGAGCAGCTGGCGGCACTGATGAACTGCACCAAGCATGAGCGGCATGCCAGGAACTACGACTACATGGAGGGGGGTGACGTTCGGCTCAGGCAGCTCTTCAGCAAGACACAGTGGTTCCTCACCATCGATGACTACGGCAATATCAGTGGGACACAAGACCCCACAAACTGCTACAGTGAGTACACCCCCGCTATGCTTGACGCGCTCAATGTCGCTGTGTGGCAAACCGAAACGTATACAAAAGCATACTAGGGAGTAGGTTTTCCCAAATTCCAAAACCTTTAATCTGAAGTTTGATTTAAGCTTAACCTTGTACACAAAGTTGGGAATGGCATTCCAACACTGTTTGTTTTAGTACAAATTACGCAACTCTAAACAACCGACCGCCAAGGCGTTCCTGATAATGCTTCCTGAGAGTGCTTGCCTGGCACTTGTTAAGCTTGGCTGCTGCCACTGTTTGTTCCAAAATGCATACTCCAGCCTCATTGGTGGAATCGCTGGGTTTTCCAACACATAATCAGCCTTTGGACACTCAGGATTCCATGTAGTTATGACAACCTTCGCTAGCATCTTGTTATTGTACAGTGTTCCCAGCAATGCAGTTAATAGGTCACGTTAACAGAGCACAGACATGCAAAATGACAGCAATAAAGCAAAACAGGTGCCGGGCTTGGCAAGGAAAACACCGGCATTCAAAAAAACAAGCCTAATGAAGTAAACAAACACATGACACATTACAGAGAGCAAAAGGGAGATAGACAGTCAGATCTTACATGTTTGTATCTCCTTTTTATGGGGAAAAATAATCATTCACAGCTTTGAAAATGCTTGCACTACTAACAGTGGCGTGCTTACAGGGAAAATAGGGTCAGTTTCTGTAGAAACGCTAGCCATGGCATTATCTTGCACCGATTCCAGTGGCCCGTCTGGACAGTGTCTTGGACACCTCATAAGCAGAGCACCTGCGATCCCTAGAGAGCTTCACTGAGCTTCACTGACCTTCAGGGTTAGCATTGGGATAGATCCTATTCAGACTTTCTTTGGACTGTTAGACTGTACCTCACCTTAAGGGTGGGACGTGTCACAATCCATCATATCTACCCAAAGAAAGCTACAAACAGGGAACAAAGGGAAAGATTGGCATGGTCAGAACCTCCTCATCAGTTTAATTTGTGGACAGACCATCTGGGCAGTGTTCGCATTCAGACCTCTGCTAAATGGAAACAGCATGGTCCAATTACGAGGGAAGAGGAGGGGGGCTGAGAGAGCACTGAACACCAACAGATAACCATCACACTGCCTTACCGAAGCGCATTGTGTCTCTAGTCTGGAGTGAGAGAGACGGGGGTGCTTGCGAAATTGCTGGCGATAAAAGGTGAAAAATCGATACGCCCAGATATGGCCAAAAAACGCACGCACAACGCAGACAGACGGGAGGGAGTCGGGGACAGCACAGAGCATAATCTAATAAATCTCTAAAGCCGACCCCTCTGAGAAGACACAGCTGTGGGCCAAAACCCCAACAAGAAATGAAAAAGGCTTTAGTTTCGTGTCCTAAATTAATATTTTACTTTTGCTTTATTAGACTTTGGACTAGGGCTGGGCGATATGGCCAAAAATGTTATCACGATAAAAAATGTCATATAATTTGATATTGATAATTATCACAATATATGTCAAATCATTATTTATTTCAAGTTTAAAGGCTGATTTTTGCTCCTGAGTGAAAGAAGAAACCAGATGGTTAACTGTGGTTTTAAACTATTCTTTACGGTCAGAACATGACAAACATTTGCCAAGCAGTGGATCATTTCACAAATCTGAGGTAAAACATTCAAAACAATTATAATGATAAAATCTTTTTTTAACATAAAAATATGTAGGAGTAAAATAAAGTAAAAACGTTTTTCAATCCTTTTTCCTCAACAAAATAAAAATCTTAATAGATTTATCCTAACGTGGTGCCAACTCCACTGTTGTTTCCGCTTCTTGCTGTTTGAGGTCTCCATTCACCTCACTGCACTTAGACTTTTCTTAACAAACCCACGTGGCAAGTCTTTTTCGAAGACCTAATGTGAGTGTTGGTTTAATACCGTCACTTAATTATTTGTCACGAGGGAAGGGCATTTATGCTAAGACTGATACCAGCTAAAGGATCCAGCATACCAGCTACACTGAATGCTCAGTAAGATATCAGAAATTTCAAAACATGAAGGTATTTATGATTTTACATTGAACTGGGAATGTTAATTTTCTATACTATACATCAAAAGTTTGTGTTTTAATTTGATTAAAATAATTGCCGTTGCAAATTGAAGGAAAATAAATACGTTGAATTTTTCTAATGTCTGACTTTTTTAGTCAAAAAAGTATCATCCAATAGCTTTAATTATTAAAGTGAATCTTGTTGTGTAATGACTGAATATAGCGAGTAACCTTTCTTCTGTTTCTTGTCGACAATGTTCTCGTCCTTCGTGCTGGTCATGGGCACTGCACATTCTTTGGTGTTGCTAATTTCAGTTATTCCTAATCAACGACAAGCCTGCCAGCCAATGTGTCTGTAAACAATACGACGTGCTGGCCTCTCACCGTGCAACTTAATGATTGGCATTTGGTAGTTCGTGATTCAAATTATTTTTATCGAACGTTTATATCGAGGAAAATAATATTGCGATAATTATTGTTTTATGGCCCAGCCCTAATTTGGAATTGTTATTTTTAAACACGAATTATTACAGGCTGAAGCAGAGCATAAAAGGCACTTAAAGGTGTTAAGTATGAAGGAAGTCTTACTTCATAAGGTCTCCTTTCTCTATTCTGTTAACAGTCTTGAACAATCCTCAGTCCTGATGCAGCTATACTTAATACGGATCAAACTCCCCACGTGTTGTGTTGAACCCTAAACCAAACCCTAACCCTCTAAATCAGTTCCTTTTTGCTCAAACTCAAATTAAACAGCGCAAACATCTGAACATCACGTTCACGGCTCAAGACTGTCACCCGATTACAGAGTACAAGCACCTCCATAAGCTGATGTTTAAGCCAGTGGATTGCATTTTAATCTTCCGCTGACAAGTCATCACTCGTTGGTGTCCTGTAGCACAGCAGCACGCAGGCCCGGGAGTGAGCGGTGAGCATGGACTGGCCAATTAGGCATGGGAGCTGCTCCCTGGCAGGACCGGAACAGGCAGTCTGAGCAGGAGGGTCAATGCAGGACACGCACAGTGATGACAATGTGTTCCTCAATCAACAGTCAAATCTACACAGCTTCATTCAAACTGCATCTGCATGGAGAAGGGCTTACATTCTGACCATTTGAGGGAAATATAGCAACGGGTCCATTTCTACACATGTAGCAGAAGTCTCACATACGAAAGAGGGTGTCATTACGAGGGTACATTACAGACTCAAAGTATTTAATTGTCATTACTGTGCGTGGCCTGCATTGACCTTCTTGTTCAGGTGTGCCGTTCATGACCTGCCATAGAGCAGCTCTTGTCCTTTATAGAAGCCTATGAAGCCTGAAATTAAAAAGCATGACTGCTTTTATGCTCCCTGAAGGCAGGAAAACGTGGCAAAATGCACATTTGTTGTATAGAATCAATTGCATCAGAGGTTTACCTATGGTCACAATTTTCCAGCACTGGTTTACGGTTAGGGTCACCGAGGAGTTTGTTTTCCAATGAGAAGTAAATACAATAGCAGATACTCACTGTGGAGCAACGGCACGCTGTGCTGATATATGGAATAGTTTGTGCTGATATGATGAATAGTCTGTGCTAATATGTGGGATAGTCTTTGGCGATGTCATATAGTCTGTGTGTAAATTTTGAATAGTCTGTGCTGACATGAGGAACAGTCGATATTAAACTTAAACTATATCATCAAAAACCGGGGTAATCATTCAGGTCTATTTTTTAAGTGATCCAGTTACTGGGCAGATTTGGGGTTTACAAATGGCGAACTCAAACTTAACTGACTAACTTAAGACGAACTCAAATAGCTTCCTTCAACCCTGTGTATTACGAGGTTGAGAAACATGATATTTGAGTTTGTCGTAGGTTAAGTCAGTTCAGTTTGAGTATGTATCTTCCGACAGAGAACTAAAAATTGCACAGAATTAAAATTTTAATATATTTAATAGGGCGTCAGCGCAGGCATCCATTGCATGCTGTCCAGATCTTGCTAGTCCTAATGTTCAGATACAAAACAGCTCGGCTCATCTGTGAAGCAATGGAGCTTCTGCCAAGACGCTCAAGTATAACACCCAGCTGCAATGGCTGAGTTGGAGTCAACCTCTGGTCGAGGCCCGTGCACGCCACAGATGTGCTTCTATAACAATGCCAGCGATGGAGACATTGCCCCAGACCTACACAAATAAAAAATGTGTTAGTTTGTATGAAGCGTGTTTGTTCTCTCATTTTTTTAACATTTTTAATAAGAATAACAGTGGAGGTGGTACTATTTGTATTTGTGTGGTGCAAATCAGCATGTATTCAGTAGCATGTCAGAGAATGTTGACCTCACTCTGACCTTTGAACCGACCCACATTCCGGGGCTGTCCATCATAAGTTCATGAACCAAACTGGAGTCAAGTTAATGTTTGAAGTGGTGAATAATTAGTGCAGACGTTTAGGCAATTTGGACTAATTGAGTCTTCACAAAAAAATAAAATACTGCCTATATTTATTTGTTGAGTATTTGTCTGCCACCATAGACCCCAGAACCTGGCCCTAATACCCATTACCGACTGTTAAACCCGACATTATATACACCAGCACTTCCTGCTAAAGCCCAGACACATACTGTAAACCCCAGCACCTGCTTATAAACCCCAGACACACACTGTAAACCCCAGACACACTGTAAACACCAGCACCCATCCGCCGTAGGTCTTTTGAAAACTAAACTGTTCACATGTGGAGGACGAAGACGAAGACGTGTTTAGTAGAGTTGAGGGCCCACTGAAACACACTCCTGCATTGCGTCCCCAAATTTTCCCCAGCTGTGGAACCAAAGCAATTAAAAACATTTCGCTTTGGGAAAAAATATCAAGTAAACATTACAGGCTACATTATGTGAGCCTCTGCCAGTAAACCATTACAGTTTTTAACAATTGGTTTGACACATTTCTCGATACCGAATTATACAGAAACTCTTCACGGTTCTCTTTACCAACATGCAGCTTGGCACCCCAGTTAATCTCACATCCAATATGTACTAAAGCTACAAAAACCCTTCATACATGTCTCAAAATCAACTCATTCTACCACTCACTGGCAAACCTTCTCCCATCAAGAACACCTAAAAAACAATAACAACAGGTAACATTACAAAATGTCATATTGTTTTGTATTTTTGATATTTTACATGGATCAACATTATTTTACAAAACAAGATGGCACCTCTTTACTGTTTAGCAGGGGTGCACAATAGATCAATCACGATCTACCAGTTGATCGCAAAGGCAATGCTGGTAGATCGCGCGTCATTTATATGCTTTCGTTAAATTAGAATAAAAATAAATATAACAGTCCTTCTTTCTCCTTTTAGTTTACTTGCACTTCAGAGACGTCTGTTTCGTGCTTAATTGTAGGATGCTGACTTGAACTTGACAAGTAAAATTTGACCAGGCAAGATTTTTTTTTATATTCAGTTGCCATAACAACTAACTAGGTAGCCTACTTTGCGCCTTCCAAGGGCTTCAGAGAACAGAGCACAAAATTGCAAAGCTAGCAGTATTCGGTAGCTTAAACAAATGATCTTCACCCACGAACCGTAAATCTAAAATAAATTCCAGCCATCTGAAAATGAGTGCGGTACCAAGCTAAAAGCCAAAAACTTACCATTTCCATGCAGAGTGGGAGAAAGACTTTTTTATCACTATGTCCTTTTCTAAATGCATTTGTCTGATCTACCAAACAACGTTAGCTATTCCTGCAAAGGAAAATGTGGAGAGAATTTTTCGGACACTTCATAAAAACACAATGACAACAATTTTCCTTTACGAAGCGAGCTTAGAAGAACAAAGGTGAAAGATCTGAAATCTCAGTTAATTGGTCAACAGTCACTTTTCACTTGCCCAGGCCTAAAAGCAAATGCTGCCACGGAGGCATCATTCCGGGTGAGTCACACCACCTGTAAACATAAAAAATCATTTCAAGATGGACAAATAATAAAAGATGCGTTTGTCGAGGCAGCAGACTCATTGTTTGTGGATTTTAAAAACAAATCTGAGATTATGTCCGCTATCAAAGCTATTCTGTTATCGAGAAGTACAGTTACACGTCGTTGTGAAATGATGGCTGATGACTTGAGCAACTTAGAAAGGACATAACTGATTGTGAGTGTTTCTCTCTGCAGTTGGATGAGTGCACAGACATTAGCGATATTAGCTAATTAATTATTAGATGAATTCCAAGTAGACATACATGGAATACAGTAGTCCCAACAACATTTGTAATGTATTTTTAAAAATTAAACTGTTTTTTTGAGTTGGTAGATCTTATTGAGTTGGTCATTCAAAAGTAGATCATCATGCAAAAAAGTGTGGGTACCCCTGCTCTATAGAATATACTGCATATATGCATACTGTAAATGTTACAGTAATGAATCATAAATGCTGCAATATGCCAAATCTTTCTACATACACAAAATGAAACTATAGTGATTCCAATACAAAAAATACACTAGACATGTACATATTATATCTACTGATCAATACAGACATATAACAGTGCTAGTCAACCCTGTCTTCTGCGTTTGACCCCAAATTCTCATCCACATCACACCTTATGTCCTCTCTTGCAATACACCTGGAAAATCCATCCCTGACAGTCTTCTGCAGCTATGTGCAGGCATGCAGGATTCATTGCATCCAGTTGGGACATCTGATCATGTGGACGGTGGTCATTTCCAAAAAAGTGACACCATCCTGGGATGGAATGCAAACCATTCTGTGACTTCGAGGGAATGGTGAAACATACATGGTCCCATACAATTACAAGGTTTAACAAAATAAACCAATTAGAAGTTTATGTAACTGCAGTCTATCAGACATTGCTGCACATGTGATGTTGATACCTCTCTGGCCTGGGATATCCACAATTATAGTAGCCCTAATCTCATCTGAGACTACAACTTCCTCTC
This sequence comes from Hiodon tergisus, assembly GCA_025775045.1. NCBI lineage: Eukaryota > Metazoa > Chordata > Actinopteri > Hiodontiformes > Hiodontidae > Hiodon > Hiodon tergisus. The sequence continues at coordinate 39,892 of JAOVYW010008929.1, forward strand.
AGTATTCTTCTACCAAGCAAACAGGCTCCTCTTCCTCTCCCTCTCTCGGCTACTCTTCCTCTGTCACCCACTTCATAATGCATTCATTATGCCTGGTTCATGCTTGGGTAGGTTAAAAAAAAACTGATATAATCTTTTATATTTTTTTAATAATTGTTTTATTTTTCAATATGGCATGACTGTACAAATGTATCACATTGCTGTTAGTTTACTCAAATGAACTTAAAATTAACAGTTTTGAGAAGAGTATGTAAATATGTGTAAAATGAGTGAGAAAAGATGTCATCAATTCTGAAAGATGTGGTCATTCAATGCATTTTGTGTCAAAGCAATGATAAATTATCCTAAGTTCAGTCCATATAGACTGCTGTTGCGCTAACTGTGTGAATAGTTTTGAAAATGTGACTTAGGTACTGAGAAATTTGTGAAACCAATTGTAAAAAACTGTAATACAGGTATGAGGATGGTTAATCTACACAAGCCCCTAAACAAATTATACCAGACCTTTGATAAAGAAATTATGGTGAATTGTCCCTGAGAACCAGATGGTCTCCAAATGACAGGGCTGTAACTGTGTTTATTAGCATACTTGCCTTCTCTGTGACTTAGTCCTAGACACCTTTGCCAGAATAAAACAAAACATGTTCTTGGCATTTAACGAGCGGTTAATAAGAAAATTGTCCCCCCTCTTCATGTGAAACATGGCTGCCCTTTTTTACACCCACAGTAAAACATTTCTTACTGGCATGGAAAGAAGCAGTAACTTTGCTTACTAACTATTAGGGATTTGGAAATGGCTTCATGAGGCAAAAAATTACTTTTACACTTTTACATTTTAGTAAGATCCGTCTTGATTTGCAATTTCACCTACGGGACAGATAAATTACATTAGCCCAACACTGTGGGAGATGCAGTTCAATTCAATCAATCAATCAATTTTATTTTTACACAGCGCTTTTCACATGTTGCCATGTCACAAAGACGCTTTACATAGAGAAAGATACAGTATGTCCCAGGCTTGACCC
>JAOVYW010008937.1:0-14833 GCA_025775045.1 Hiodon tergisus
TGGGACTGGTCTCCCAGTCACCTGGAGTGAAAGGCCCGGTGCCTTTGGCGTGGGACTGGTCTCCCAGTCACCTGGAGCGAAAGGCCCGGTGACTTTGGAGTGGGACTGGTCTCCCAGTCACCTGGAGTGAAAGGCCCGGTGACTTTGGAGTGGGACTGGTGTAGCGTTGGTTGCCCTAGAGATAGAGGCGCTTATCCTGAGCGACTTCTATATGCTCGTATACTTAAAATTTGCTTTCACGACCAGGAAGTACCTTGTCAAGGGCACTGCAGTTCCTTGCTGGCATTCGGTTCGCAAGTCCAGCTCCTCAACCCCTACGCCGACTGCTGCAGACAAAAGCGGAATGAGATCCAGTAGCGTGACAGAGCCTTCTCTAAGCCCCCCCTCCCCCAGCTCAAAGCAGTCAAAGCAGGTCAAAGCAGTGGCTTCATGACACAGGCCTGTCACTTCATCGCCTCCAAACTGCAAATCCCATACACTCGCTGCACATTTTTATCAGTCTGGGATAGACAACCATTGCTAATTATACCATGGTGGTGGATAAATACATCATATTATTAATACACATTTATGAAGCAGTCGGGACGCAGGAACTACCCTGCTCCGTGTTGACTTAAGGTTGTTTTTATGGAGGACGGTAATCTTTAATTTGAGTTATTGAAAGGTGAAAGAAAGACACAGATGAAAAATCCCCACTGCCTACACCTATTGCGTTTCGACTCGTCCCATCTTCCTCAGACAGAAACCAGGTCCATCTGGCTCCGTCTTTCGACTTCTTGGTTGTTAAGATTGAGCACTTGGTAGTTTACGCTCTGTTCCATATTTTTCCGTTTGTAACTAAGAGACTGCTTACTTTTGGATATTTTGTTCGTGTATAAAGGATTACCTCAACAGTTATCTCTAGCAGCAGCCAGCGTTTCAAAGGTACCGCTGTATATTGGGTGCCCATAAAGAAGTACACTGTTGTGGTTTGACATTGGAACTCTTCCCATTTGCCCTCCCAGTCATCTTGGAGAAATGTGCAATTTTAATCATGACATAAAGAATAAGCCTGTCATAAACTGTAATGTGGAATTATCCCTGCCCGTAAATTGCGGAGTAAATTCGGTAAATTCTGAGTTGATGAACTGGTGTTCGGCTTATCGTTTGCCAACAGCTGTTCCAGAAACTGAAGAACCTGATGAGGCCTTACTCCATCACCTTCGAGTCTCCCCTGGAGCTGTCTGCACAGGGTGAGGCTGTGCACTGTGTACACAGGGTATTACTTACACACTCACGCACACGCACACACACAGGGTAAGGCTGTGCACCGTGTACACAGGGTATTACTTACACACTCACGCACACGCACGCACACAGGGTCAGGCTGTGCACCGTGTACACACCCGCGCAGGGTATTACTTACACACTCACGCACGCACACGCGCATACTCACACGCACACACGTTCACATCCACGCACGCACGCACACACGCTCACACACACAAGCACACGCACGCTCACGCGCACGCTCACACACACGCATGTACACGCACGCACCCACACACGCTCACACACTCACGCACACACACACACACTCACACGCACGCACGCACACACACACACTCACACGCGCAGGTGTGCACACTGCTCACAAACCCACAGACCGCTTTAGACCCAACCAACACATTATCTGTTTGCAGCTATTATCGATTAGATTATTGACTCATTCCCAGAATTAAAATCTCATTATCTCCCCCCCCGCCCGGCCCTTCTCTCTCCGTCCTCGCGGTTTTCCATCAGCTTCCATCAATTACACTGAAAGAAGGGCAACGATGTAATGCAGAGCTTATTGGATATTTTACCTACAATATAATACTGTTATTGATAAGGAGTCACGAAGGTGTATGGGACAGTAGTGCGGGAGAGTGAGAGAAAAATCGACCCCCGGCGTAAAACCCCCCCACACCTATTTCCTCTCTCCCTTTCTCCCTTCCCCTCGCCCCAGGCAAAGAGATGATCGAGATGTACTTTGACTTCCGCCTCTTCCGGTTGTGGAAAACCCGCCAGCACTCCAAGCTCTTGGATTACGACGACCTTTTGTGACCCGCGCCCTCGCTTGTAGCCAGTGGGGGGGGGCGGAGAGTCCCACCGATAAAGCCCTGTGGGTATGCAGTTTGTTGGGAGAGGGAAGAGGACAAGGGGGCCTGACGTTGAGGTTCTTTGAGGTCCAGTAGCAGAGATCCGAGGGAACACTTCTGTCACGGTGCTGTGCTTCACATCCCTATTGTTTTTCCACGCCCACGCCCACGCCCACGCCCACGCCCTTTTACCTGGGAGCAGGTGGTGGGTCAGCCATGCCGGGACTCCCGACGGCCAGAAGAAGAGACGACTGGAGCTCGAGGGTGCCGCCGTCTCTGTGGGGAGGAAGAGGAACTGCAGATGATTTTTTTTAAACGTTATTTTGGAGCGTGGGTTTGTTTGCATTTTACCAGAGATTTAAAGGCAATTTTTCTTCAGGTGTCTAAATTACTACACCAGAAGAGGCTTTCTTCATTTCTTTGTACTTTTCAGGGGATGAAAATAGCTGTACAAAATAGCATATATACATATAGTATAAATGTGGTCATGGAAAATTGTTGTTTTTATCCTATTGTCATGGTGTTTGTATTGAATAATTTTAATAACTCAGGTTTTAGCAGAACTCCCCGTTTCCTATTTTGTCTCCCGCCCAGAACAACTTCACCATCGCTATTAACTGTTAAAATATCGGTTTGAGAAACACGGAGCTTTTTTTTTGGTGCGATGTGGACAACAGTTAAAGCAGGTGGGGTAGAGGAATCTGGGTAGGGGGAGTCACCGTGGGTCACCATAAGCGCGCGCGCACGTGTGTGTGTTTTATAGCTCTTCATAAATTAGGGGAAACGTGTGATCCAGGCAAGCGGAGTGACACCTGTTGTACCGTAACCGACCACACAGAGGTTTTCTTTTGTTCTTAACGTGTCGCTGCGCTACACCGGGAGTGGAGCTTAGTATTTTCGTTGACTGTGCAGCAGGTAACTGCCTTCAGTTGCCGAAGCAGGGGTTTCAACACAGTGATGCATGATGGAACGTGTGACTGGGTTAGCTGGCAGGTGGGCATGTGTACTGTGCCAAGTGGGGGGGCACACACACTCTCTCTCTCTCTCTCTCTCTCTCTCTCTCTCTCTCTCTCTCTCTCTCTCTCTCTCTCTCTCTCTCTCTCTCTCTCCGTATGTGTACAGAGGCACCTGAGAAATGGCGGACGTGAGTCTTGTTTGCCCGTTCGATTGCGCCATTTCATTCAGACAGTCACCGAAGCACAAAGCAGGCAGACGCCTCGGAAGGAACCGTTCGCACATCTCCTGGCCCGGTTTTCGCCAGCGCCGCCTGTCAGTTTTGTCCTTCAAAGCCGCATCCCGTTCTTTCAGTGGGCGGTGAGCAAATTCCACCGAACAGGCGGGTCCTTTACCGCGTCCAACGTGGGATGTGTTTTATTTATTCATGGCTTTAAAAATAACAGTACCGCATCCGGCTGGGATGTGAAACCGCCAATATTTACTTGCGAGGTTGAAGCCATACAGGTCAGTTATTACTACCGAGGCGCTGTCCCTGCCTCTCAACAACACACATATTGCATTTCAGCGAGGTTAAGACCTCATCCTATATCATTTGGTAGTAATATCCGTGAAGGAATTTGGGAATTGGTGATGTGCTTGTGCCTTACATGCCAGTAGGTGTGGAATTTCTGTGTCTTTACTTTTTTTGATTGAAATATACACATATACATATACATGCTCTTATATTTATTAATATATACATAGTGCAAATTGTGGCTGCTTTTTTAAAACTCAGATGTGCTGAAATAGCAAAATGACGAGTTAGGCGACACCTTTCATCTTACATTGGAGAAAAAGAAAATCCTTGCGTTTTTTCTTTCTGGTACATGGAGGGGGATTTTCGAGTACAGAGATGGATAAATTGCTTAAGCAGGTGGAATTTAGTGCTGTGTGGGCAGTTTCACGTTGGGTCTCGGCTGGAGTTGGGACTTTGAGGCTCAAGTCACAGGAAACGGACTGTGTCAGAAAGCTGTAAGCTTCTTACAGGACTTATTTTTCACAGTTTGTTGGTGGTGTGGATGGGTCAGGACGAAGCGCTGCTTTCCAACACCCAAAGTACCGCCCGTCGTAGTGGTCACAACGACCCCTCCCCCATTGGGCTCTAGCCCAGCTATAAAATAGGACTTAATGAGTTGGGACGACTTGCCAGAAATTGAGTAATTATGGGGCCATCTGTGCCTCTGGGTAACGCTGCTGGAGAGACCCGTGCTGAGTTAAAAGAGTCAGGAACAGAGGGAGATTCTCTCACACGGAAATAGGACCTAGCGAGCGTCATCGGTTTGTGCACAGGACAGTGGTACAGTGGTAGCGCTCCTCTGAGGGCCAGAATGTGACTGTGTCTATGTCAGAAGACCGGAGGGTACGAGGACAACTCTCTGCTGTCTCCCATCAGACGTCTCTGATCCTTCTTTGCCTTTGACCGGACCTGAAAGGGCCTTCGCCTTCTGTTTTTCTTATTGTCTGAGAGGGGGTTGGGGGCGTGAATCTGCTGTAGCTGACATTGTGACATTCATCGCTCTGTTGCCAAATGCAGATTTTCCTTCATTTTGGGGTGTTGGTTGTTCCTGTCCTCCCAGAGAGGGATCTGCATGAGGGGCAGCGAAAGCGGTGTTTCCTGCTGGCCATTCTGAGCCAGCAGTCATATTGGAAAATTGAGTTAAATATATTAAAATGATTCCATAGATCCAGGTAAATATTGTGGCTCTAAGCTGATTACTTATAAAACATTGATGTGAACTTTTGTTTTTAACACAACTGATACCAGTAGATAAAATATTTCCAGTCACTGTATGTTATGCAACTGTAATGATGCCTCCGTAACAGAGCATTGAAATAGGACAGTTAGCTTCAGATGTCCCACTGCTATTGTTTGCTATGCTAATTTTGGCACTGGTAGTGGTTTTTAAATTCATTCTGGAGCAACAGAGAGAGCCAGAGAAAACATAGTCAACTTTCATCATTTCACTTATTAAATTAATCATGGGGGGGGGGGGGGCAAATTCCAGGGGGAAAATCTCGGGAAACATTCTACAGTCCAAGCAACCAGTTGTAAGTGCTAGATGCACCCAGCAAACCCATAACATTCTCATGGCATTTGTGTGTGTCTGTGTTTCTGGTAGCAATCCCTCCTTGGGTTGCCTTCAGTGAAAAGGAAAACAGATTTGCCAGGCAGGTGGTTATATTATTATATTTCTATATTGTATAGAAATCCTGCGATTTTTTTGTTAGATGCTGGATAAATTCTTGACAGTACTTCAATAGAAAAAAAAGGTACATGTTTTTCACTTAAGGAATATAATGATTTAATTTCCTATGCATTCAAAATTTTAATCTGAAGTGCTTCCTAGGTCACATTTGAGATTAACACAAAATGTAACACTTGGCACAAAAATGTATCAAAAGCATTCTTTCTGTAATTGCATTTCATGTTGAAAACTAATTTTTGGATCAACCTAGTTTCTTCTGCTAGTAATTGTCTAGGACTCCATTGGGGGTGCTTTTGGGGATACCTGATGACTGAAAGAGGTCCAGTCTTGTCAGAGAAGACCAGTGGCTGTGAAAAGCCTTTGTCCTTGCACAAGTTGTTCATCTTGCGGAAAGACTTTTTGGATTTAGGGGTTAATGCACACTTAAGTATTTTGTGCTATTTTGTCTTTTTTGCTGCAGAGTTAATTTCCTAGAATACTTAATTTTTCTTCGGTAGTGAGTAGACTTCTTTAAGTTACGCATAACAAGCTTCGTTTGCGTAGAGAAGAAACTGTTCTACCAATTCAGGATTTGAGGCACTGAGGCACACAACAAACAGTATGTTGTGTTTATGGTAATATGTATTACTATATGGAAAATGAATCAAATTTAACTCTGATAGTAATACTGTTGATCTTATTTGAAATTACTAACATAAAACAATGAGCGTAAATTTATTAGTACTAGTATTGTCTTAGAAAGATTGTATTTAAGAGTGAAGCTTGCTGTTGTTTATAACATCTTCAGTATGTTACGCAGTAATGACACAGGTCAGTCTCGATTGTTTTTAACTTTTTTCCCCCCAGTAAAAAGTACCCAGTTTAAAATCATGAATGGTGTCTTGTCTTTTCTTTTCTTCGTTAACTTTTAAACGTGGAACGTGGAATACAAAAAATTATGGAAATACTTAGCAATAAATTAATATTTATGAACTAATAGTGGGTTATTAGACTATTCTTCAAGATGGAAATCCTCCAGTCCTTAAAGAGAGTTATCTACATCCCAGAGCTTTCCATAAAGGTTCAATGATCGGATCTGGTGGCTGGGGAGGTCATGGAAGATGTTTGACACATCATGGTGTTCACGTAAGCACTCTTGAATCCATTTAGCAGTGTGCATGGGGCCACCTGTGACCATGCAAAATAATAACCGGACCCAGCCACTGCCCATATCATAACAGATCTGTCACGTTTCCAAGGTTTCCTTTGTCTTTCGACTCATATTACTGTGTTCCTCTCATGATAAGATGAGGTTTTGTGTTACAAGCGGTTTCCCAATGGCAGTCCTGATAGAAATATTCTAAAAATTGTACGGTAAATTTTGTGGCATTTTTAACAGCTGCCCAGGTGAGTGTCCATCTACCCCTGTCAGGGGCTTCAACACAGTGGTGCATGATGGGACGTGAGGCTGGGTCTGATTGGACTTGCAAACACGTCTTCTCTTTCCTGATGCCGTTTACCCCTGTTTTGCATATGCAGTCAAGGTTGCCGACACTTCCCCTTGACACATTAATTTGGTTTCTGTGACTGACGCACCAACTACTCAGCCACTTTCATAATCTGTTAGATCTCTCTCATATTACAGTGTTGATTGATTTTGAGATGTCGCTTAACTAGAACTGAAATGAATATGAAACACTTAGTTCTTTTCAATTGCAATTTGATTACGTCACACTATGAGTCCCTTGTTGTCCCTGAGATTGCTATAAAGTGATATGACTCTATTAAATGGTTTTATTTTATTATTTTATCATTGCAAGATCTATTTACCGTTTGTAATTACTACACTCTGTTGGAATTGTTATGCTGTAGGACCAGCTACTGTACTTGCCTTGATTATATGCACTTGTTGTAAGTCAGCCTGGGTTAATATTACTATACAATTCCTATATTTATAAATAATATAAATAACAATTTATGGAGTCAAACATACTTGTACTAGGGTGTAACAGAAAGAAAATTTGACCCAATTTGTCAGCCGTGTGGACCACTGGTAGGTGGATCTCATCAGCAGGGGTTTTGCTTGTTGAGAGAGAGAGAGAGATACTGCTGAAGTAGTCCTAAAATTTAGTTTTAGCATTTAGGAAAAAGTTCGTAAAACTGGCCTCCTGTGGCCTCCTACTTAAATATTTAGAAAGCTTGCAGGATTAAGGCTGGCAGTGACAATCATGTAAAGTTAATCACTGATTAAAATATTGAAAATATTAAATATTTGCGTCATTACAGTATCTTTAACTAACAGAGGAAGAGGCTGATTGGTTTGCTGGAGGGAGTTGGTTTTAAGCGGTATGAAAGGAACCGCAATGATGTAAGGGGAAAAATACAGGCTTCTCGTTTTTATATTCCTTTGCTTTTTAGGCTGGGTTAGCTTCTGAACTAAACGAATAGGAATATAAATCTTGCCGTTTAAGACCGTCTTTGCTTGGTTTATGTGCTTTGCGTTCTGCCTGAATCTTCAATGGACAGTGGAAGAGGAAGTGGAGAAAGCCTCAGCAAGGACGAAAACAAAGGGGTGGAGGTCTTGTCGAACAGCGCAATGATATACTCTTCCGAGGAGCGACTTTCCAAGGATGTCCCTGGACCTGAGTTTGTAGATAAAAGTGCCACCGTGATTAATAGGGGCGGGGTACCTTCTTATCCTGTTCCTAGTGGTTTATCTACCCTGTTTCAGGGCTTGGTTGTTCCATAAATAATTTCCTCCGGTCCTCCGTCCAGCCACCTTGAGTAAATAAATTGTATATGGCTACCACTTGCCACCCCAACCATTTTGGACTAACATGTGGCCAAGTTTGTCAAATGTGTCTTTGGTGGGGTTTTTTTGTTGTTGTTGCATCCACTGTAAGTGTATTAATTTAAAAGGCCAAAATAAATGGTAGAACACAACCGATAGAGAGCCGGATGATCCACAGGCAGAATTACAACATATCAATCTAGAACAATTGCTCTACAATTGAGTTTTATAAAAGGGGAAAAGGTTAAAGTAAGTAAACCAATATGTAACACTATTCCAATGGCTCAAGGCTATTGTTGATTCTCTATAATCACAGGATAACCGCCTAATAATAAAATGCGGGAAAACTACTTAGAGGGAAGCACAATTAATGGACATTTGTGATTTCTGTCTTTCTGAGGTACAATGGGTCAGAGTTTTTGAATGATTTAAACAAGACCGGTAGTAGACCCTCAGATAAATGCAAATCAAAAGCAGAGACGTAAGTGATAACAGTCCCTCAGTGGCCTGCAGTTTTAGGAAAATCGACCGCTTGTGCCTCGCAGCCTCATCACTCCTTCAAGTCAAAGTTGATTTTCCTATAACTTCGCGGCTTATACAACGCCTAAATGTTAGATACAAACTTTTAATTAATTTGTTTATTCATAAAAAATATTTTTTTACACATTCGCGGACTAATGTAGTTCCACGATATTTGACTAATTCGTGAGCTCATTAGCAAGAGACTACACCTTTTCGCTACAGTGTACTTTGCTACTGGCAGCATTTGAGGAATTGGTATTAGTCGATGACAACAACCAACTCTCGTTTCAATTCGGATGACCAGTAAGACTCGCATTTATGTGCGACAGTTGACTTAACAGTCACTATCTACTACATCCAATGGAATTCACTGTTTCAATGAGTGCGGATTGATTTGAAACTGTGAGCAGGTAAATTCAGCTTGAACTACTTTATCGCCGTAAGTAAAGTCTATCAGAAATCACTAGCCGTCGAAGCTCGTCGGAACTCAGATTTTGGTTGTGGTCGGAAAATAATTTGCGAAAACTGTATTCGAGACTAACCCCAATCCAGGAGCCCAACTGATATGTGAAGCTAAAGGCCTGGTGCAAGTAACCGCACGGAAAACTTCAAGGTCCACAAACTTCTCGGTTCGGTGATGCCAAGTTTTCAAAGCTGTCCCCCATACGAGATTAGGTAAGTCCAACGTAACACCCAATGTTTGGTTTCTGGAAAATGTATCCTCACTTACGACCGTTGTGTAATGAAAAAGCGAAATAAAAATTATAATAAAACTAAGCGACTGTAACTGCACTCTTTCGCTAACTAATTTCTTCTTCACGGCGACGGCTTTTTCTTCATCCTTATTACGTCCTTATTGGCTCACTTGCTTTTCACTTTGGCCCACGTACTCCGTTGAACTTTCAGTAACTTTTCAGTTCTTATTATGCCAAAAAAAAACGTATTCTTGATTAACATAAAACATCAGCAGGTGGTCACTAAAATAAATCCAAGAACTTAATTGGTAGCAAGATTATTTTAAAGTCTCGTACATTAAAATTAAGATTACACTTGTGTTAAATTATTCGCTTGGCGGTTCCTTGAGCAACCTTGTTTGTATATTGTCTACTTGTACAATGATGTTTTTTTTTTAAAGCAGTTCGGATCGCAAGCATGCTGATTTAAAATCCCTTCTTCACCACACTCCTTTCATTCTTTGTACAATCCATTTGACCCTTTCTTCATGTTATGTCCAGCTTTAACTCTGGAGACCATATTAATATATATAGGCACCCAAATAAATTAACATGACGATTATTTAAACAAATACTTGAAAAAATGATGCAACTTGTGGAATGAAGTTCCCATTCAAATATGAATTATGAACCATCGCTAATGGGTTATTTTCCTTTAAGAACCCCAGTATTTTGAGCAGTTATGCTGAATAATGCCTTTGGTTTCATGTCACCGCAGTCTTTTTAAATTCAGTTGCCATGGCAATTCTGATGCTTTTCTTCCTAATCGAGCTTGGCTATTGAACGCTAAGTATCTTTCTGCAAAGTATCTCTCCTTAGGTGCTTTTCATTTTTGTTAAACTATTTACAACCTGTACAAAATGCTGCTTTGCATTTCCGCTCGTGATTAGTGGTTGTGTTAATTTCATGTGATCGAGCTAACTAGCCGGTGCAGCCCTGTGTCTGCAGACTCTTCAACCTTCTCAGGTCTAGCATGCTAATTTTACTAGTAGAAAGCTTGTCCTACTGTTTGTATTTGTGTTGGTCTTTGTATTTTTGTGTGTGCGCTTTTTTCCAGCTCTTTGTTACCTTTACTGTTTGTCCCTGGCAGAACTACATACCCTAACGAAGCACCGGTCCTGGTGTTGAGGCATGACAGTTGTCCACATCAACCCTATAGTGCCACCTGGAGGCAGTCAGGAGGGAATGCTGCATCTTGTGTCCACTTCCTCTTCTGCCTCTTCCTTCCCTTTGCCGAGGTGTAGAAAGAGGATGCATGGGTCACGGTCTTCAGCTCAGAGCAGGGTGGGTATGCTTATGAGTGCCCTCTTGCAGCTGGCATCCATTGTGTGTCTGGAAAGGTGTTTCTAGGAGCACCTGCTGCCTCTGACTGGCCAGAGATTGATCGTCCAGCCAGACATCGACTCTATTCCGCAGTCCCTCTTCTGATCTTCTCGGTCCTGGTTCCTGGACACTAACCTCTGCTTCTTGTTTCCCTCATTGGCCTTTGGCTAAAATGGAGCCTCACAGTCAGGCACCTTAAATTTACTTTGTCGCTTTCACCCATCTTGTCCTCTCCTTCAGATAAGTCACTTTGTTTTAACATAAAGAGAAGATAAGGGTGAGAGGTGCAGTTGTGTGACAAGTGCTGCGTTAAAGCTGGTACATTATAATGAATTTAATGCTAGGTTTGAACCACCCATTAATCAGTATTTATGCACTGTCGAATAATTGTACTGTCGAGTGGACTGACTGCTAGGTTAACTTGAGTGCGCCTTTACGACACACTGCTAGGAAATTGCGGTATATGTCGAACATTCAAATCTGACACTAAATATCACCCAGGAAACTGCGTCTGCTTCACATGCTAATATTTATGAAGTATTGCCTCTTTTCATTTGCTACTGTTGACTGCACGGCGCAAATGTGTGAGCATTTTATTGTAAGTGAGCTAGGTAGGGGAGAAATGCATGCTTTTAAAGTGCAGTCCCTCAGAGTGGGTCTCGAGTGCTGTGTGCTGATGATCTCATTGTGATTCAGCACAGCCTACCACTCCGTTCCTTTCAGGGTTTGCCAGGAGCTGTGTCCTCAATACCATTCAGTGGCAGTAGTTCTGGTTGTAACGTGTTTCTGAAATTCACAAAAGGCCCCTTTCAGTGTGGAACAACATCTGCCAATGCTAATCGCCAAATTCTAGAAGTATTGCTAATTTGATATGCGTTTGCTGATTAATCAAACTCTAAACGGAGAGATGCTGGTAAGAATACAGGACTAAAAAGATCTTATTGCTTTGCATTCTCAACTACGCTGTGGTGTCTCAAGGCACCAAATTGCAATATATCCCTGTACAATAATCAACGTTTCTCACCATGAAGTTTAGCCCTAGTAAATAAGCTGTGAGAGGTTACAGAAGTTGGTCTTTACTGCTCATAGTTAAAAAAAAAAAATAGCATGCGAACTAGACCTGTTTTAATTTTGTGTGGCATAGGGGTTAGTCGTCCACTGCCCGGTACTTAACCTGAATTGCTTCTGTAAAACTCCTACCATATAAATTGTAAAAATGCGATTGTGCTGGAACGGAGCACCTGATGGGGAAATTGTTACCCTCGGCCGTTATGCTTCCTGTCCCCTGATGTGGAAGTTGGTGAAGATTTAGGGGCACTACGTGTCACTGATGCTCCAAGCGTGAAATGGTGTGGATGTGAGGAGTCTGAGCACCTGCATGGTTCACTGCACTTCACCAAACCTATGGGCCGATACAAACGATCCGCTTGACCTTTTTAAAATGTCTGCTCACAATGTAGGTACTGCATCAGTTGCTGCATCGGTTAATGTTCCATTTCATGTACAGAAATCTATCCTGTTGAGTTTCCTGTACAAACTACCACACAAAGCATGGCAGCCCGATCTTCCAGAGAATAAGAGGAAAAACCCAGAAGGTAAAGAACTCTCACCAGATGTCATGAAGTATTCATCTGAGGTTCTCTGAGCAATGTGGCCTCCCAGAATTGAGTAGGTCACTTGCTGGCCTTAGCAGAAACTAGCTGAATGAATGGGCGGATTTAAGTCAAAGCTCATGGACCAGTACTCTGCCAGGCTTTCCATACGCAACGTCAATCCTTATGTAGAGGTTGTGGATACATTATGGCTCTAGTGTTTTTAAAATTGTGACAACTGATGACCACCGAGTGGCTCAGTCATTTGCCGGTTGAGAGGAACATGCCTCTCCTCAACTGCCGTTGAAACCCTCGTGTGGGCCAGCTCGAAGGCGACTAGGATTGGCTGAGCCTGGTCGTACTTCCCAACCCTCCCCGTGTGTGGTGGCAAGCCGAAATGCAGTTGTCCAATTGCCGATAACAAATTGGGGGATGAAAAATAAATTGGTGATTCCAGATTTAATAAAACAAAAAATTTGCGACAGGACAGGCGTTCACGCGCCCAACACGCCTTCCATTGGTAATTGTCTGACCCCGTCTACCTCGACAAGCTCTGTGTAACGGGAGCTTGCTGCAAATGAGCCCTTATAAGAATGATTACTTCATTAGCTTTTGACTGCTAGCTGAGCTGCATGCGAGATAAGTCTCAGTGAGCTGGAAAATGAAGGTTCCGTTATATGTGCGCACGCACTCAAACCCTGGAAATTCAAATAATCGCCTTGTATCTCTTCATACCACAGTGTTCATGTGTGCAACAGTTAAGTCAAGGGCCTCATTGAAGCTTGACTGTTTTCAGTCAGGTGAAATAGATTTTGAGGCCAGTGTCACGATCAGATTGACTTATGTGGTAACACCCTCATTTTAATTTTATTTGTCTGTATTTATAAATGATTCCTTTGGTATGTTTTTAAAGTTTATGACTCTAAAATAGGCTGTGTACTATTTGAGGTGCTTTGGTCTGCTGAGATGTGAAGATCTGTGTTCCTGCGGGGTTGCTGAGTCATTCAGGCCTAGCAAGTTCCATGAGTAAATTAGTTTATTAAAATCGACAAGGGTCTCTTGTTTTATCCTTACATCTTGAAATGATGGAACCTCAGTGTTTGGCTGTTGCGATGGTGGGCGGGGCAGCAGGCGTAATGGGATTTAGATGGGGAAGGAACTGAATGAATTAAGAGGAGATGTATGAGGTTTTCTCTCTCCCGTGGGGTGGTTTGCCCGTTCAGTCACAGACCCAGGCACTAATCAGAACAGGTTTCACTAATTCTTCTCTCGTATGCATCTTTACATTTCCACAAGCTGACTGCATCGCCCCTTAATCATGTTCTCCCTGAGGAGCCCTGAGTTGGCTGGCTGACTGACTTCCATTTAACTCCTGCACTTGGCCTCAGTTTACAGTAAGTTGGCCACTACTACGAGATGCAGATGCAGGTGATGATCACTCCTAGTTAAAGAGCGTGTTTGCGCATGGTTTTCGCTCACCGGTATAAATATATTTACCCCGAGTGTCTCTCGTTGCTCAGATTTGGTGTCACAGTAATGGGTAGTGGTGGATTAACTGCCTGTGCTATCAACTTCTCATTTAGGTTGTCTGTGGAATGGACTGTTGACAGTGGCCATAAATCCGTTTCCCCACCGCCACCACAAGCCCTACTGAGCTGTGCCTGCCCGAGTGGTGACAGAGGGCGAGTAGAGGGGGAAGGGGAACGCGTGAAGGCACAGGGAAGGGACGGGTCTCCTTACAGTCGCATATCCTGTCCGTCTTCAGCGTGAGTGAAGACAGCCGGTTAACCCGAAAAAGGTGCTAAATCTGTTCTTTCTGGTATTTTGCTGTACTGTCCCCTCTCTTCAACCCACCTGCCGAGCTGCCACTATGCTGTCTTGGGGACCGAGAAGCCGCTTACTTATTCAGCAAGGCCTTGTTCTCAGCCAAATTTCAGTGCCTGTCTGCATTCTTTAAACATGGACGACAACAACATATTCGTGTTAACCTCCGCAACACCAGTCTGTCTCAAAATTCATGGTCATTTTCTTTTGTATCGCTCATGTTCTGGATTCCTGCCCCCGTCCCCTTGTTCCATCTTGTGGTGCTTCAGTATTCCAGTGGACCTTATTGAGGTGAGACATGGTTTCCCCTGTAGCAGTTCTGCCCTTTATATCCCTGCGCTGGTCTATTTCTCGCTCCCGAGCCTCCACAACCATGGCGAAAGATCATTCCAGCCACCCCATCCATCATTCTTTCCACTTTCCCAAATATAAATGTGCGTGAGCTTTTCATTTCCCCATGTTGGGCCTTGTCGTCTTTTCTCTTTCTTCTTTATCCCCGAAGCATTTCTTTGCCTCTCTCTCTCTCTCTCTCCATAGCTTAGAAACTGTGAAGTGTGCATTAACAGCCACTCTGCAGATTGAGATTTCTCTGGATCACTAGTAAAGCTTTTTTCATTTTCCTCCCTCTCTCACACACACACACACACACACACACACACACGTTTGCTCTCTCTCTCTCGGGCTTGCGTGTTCATTGATTGAGGCAGATACATGTTTGTACCCTAATGCACACATGGTTGTTTAC